>CM031611.1:82052332-82072332 GCA_018398815.1 Conus ventricosus | reverse complement strand
TATGTGCGTGCGTGCGCGGCGCTCGCGCGCACGCGCGTGTGTGTGTGTGTGTGTGTGTGTGTGTGTGTGTGTGTGTGCGTGTGTGTGTGTGTGTGTGTGTGTCTGTGTCTGTGTGTGCGTGCATGCATGCGTGCGTGTGTTTGCGTATGTGTGTCTGTGTCTGTGTCAGTGTGTGCGTGCGCGCTCGCGCTTGCCTTTGTGTGTATATGTGTACCTTTGTGTGTGACGAAACTGTTTTTTATTGTAGACAATACACCTTCTAGGCGAAGAGGGTGACTGATTTCCGTTTATTAATTACAATGAGCTGAGATGGAATATCATAGTAGACCTTGGTCTGCGGGAGTGGAAACCTCCCCCCCCCCCTGGGGGGAATTTTTGACTTAATTTTCTAGAAAGCTTATGATATTGGAAGAAACATTTGACATGTTACCCTCTGGTAAACAGGTTATTTTGGCAGTGAGAGCTGCATTAATAGTGTATTTTTTCCTCTTTGGCCCTTGTATTTAGCATTGTGGGGTAGGTGTGTTCACTCTATGTTTGTCACACATAATCTGGCTTGATATCTCATAGGTTTGTCATGAATGGCATCTTAAACAATTTTTCTCGATATATCTGCACACTATTCTGCTGGCATTTTACAAAAAGAGATACAGTGATGATGTTTGTGCATGGGCATCCGAATCGCATGCAGCTGAAATCTGTCGTACCACTCAACCACAGCTGTGCGCTGTTCTGTTCCAGCGCAGTCGAGCAGTCGACACTTTTCCACGTTTCTTGCTAGTGTTTGTGTTTCCACAAGTGTGTATCACAAAACAGTTTATGTTTACTTAGGCCTAGATCATTGTGATACAGAGAATGTCTATGAAAAGTAAGTACTGTAACATACGTTAGCGTCTGATCGGTGTCTCTCACTGGTCACACCTATCTTACGAAGGCGCATGTGTATTTTCTTCTTCTTGTCGCTACATCTAAATGTTGACTTTGTAAAGAAATCAAACATGCAAAGCAGTCATGTATGCATGTCACTGCGCTCGTGCTTTAGCCTACTGTGATCTCTGTCTGCAGCATGATGTATGCATGTCCTTGGTAAACCCACCTCACCCCATCTCCACCTCTCTCTCTCTCTCTTCGTCTCTCTCTCTCTCTCTCTCTGTGTAAAGCGTTCATGCACACCTCAGTTCTACCCCCCTCCCCCCCTCCCCGCCCACGTCGCGCGCGATCCGTTATTTGGGGCCCAACCCTCCGTGCTAGCGTCCCTTTAAAAAAAAAAACCCTGCTTGAGTTCTTTGCTATTTTAGTTTTTTCTTTCTTCCCCCTAAGTTTCCCAAAAAATTTGTAAAAAATTTGGGGCCCAAACCGCTTTCCCGCATTAAAAAACCATTTTTTTTTTAACCGTCCTTTTTTTCGGGCCATTGGGAAGGGAAAGGTTTGCGGGTCCCCTGACTTACCCTGAAAATAAAAAAATGAAACACCCTTCCCCCCATGGAAAACGCCCGTGTGAATAAATTTTGGGCCCCGGGGGTTAGATAAAAACCAGTGACTTTTAAAAGCACCCCCAAAAAAGAAAATAAAAAATTAAAAGAGAGGGGAAAAAATTAAATTCTTTTCCCAAAAACAACAGAAAAGAAGCCCTTAAAACCCCACTAACTGAAAAAGAAACAAATTATCCAACGCTCCCCCCACTTGAGACTTCTTCAAATTTTCATTCTTTAGACAATAAATTTTGGGTTATTGTATACCAGAAGACAAATTTTTATCCGCCAGGGGTTATCACAGAAGCGTTGAAAGGGTTTACCAATTTTAAAATTTTGCCAAAAAAAGGAAACTTTGAAACAGAAGTAAAGGAAATTCCCCAAAGGACCACAAACCAAAGAGGACGCTTTTTGGTACATCGGGCCCATTGCTTCCAAACACAGTTTGCTTTTTTTTTGCAACAAAAAAATTCAAGAAAAAAAGCAAAAAAAAGGAGTTGCATGTTTTTATAAATTTGAAAAATTGTTTTTCACCAAGACGGCAGAACAGTCCAAAAGGATGCAGCAAAAAAAACAAAATCTTTTTTAAATTTCATTATCAAGATTGATCTGGTAGCCCCGGAAAAGCCACTATAAAGGGGGTTTGAAAGGAAAGAATTTTGTAAGATCTAAAGGGCAGGCATGCTGAAACATCCACACCCCAAAATCTGCGACGCAAAAGGCACAGAGGGGGCTTTTTGAGTAAATATTTTGACTACTTTGGGAAAATCCCTTTTGATCAGGGGTTCACAGGGGGAGAGAATGACCATGCGAGAGAGAAGTACTGTAAAAACCTTTCAACAACATTCCCCTGATTTCTAAAACCCCAAATACAAACTTACAAACTGAAAGAAAAGAAATTTGAAACTTTTTGGGCTTCAAAAATAAAATTTTGGGGCCCCAAAACCCTCGCTTGAATTTGGTTTATTGGACGAATTCCCAGGGGTCGGGCCAGTTGAGACAGCTTTGTGTCACAGCTTCAGAAGAAAGGCGATTTTGAGGATCTGATTTTCCCCTTCGCGACACATCTTGGATGCTTTTAGATCTGCACCTGACATCCCATGGCCCCACTGCAGAGAAACCTTCAGTCGGGATGCGTAAATCCCCACTTTCTAAACAGACTTTTTTCCAAAATCTTTTTATCGGGAAAGATAGAACTGTGGAGCAAAACAAAACCACCAGATTGGCATCCCCATTGGCCGGGACAATGAAACTCTTTGACGGGGGGAAAGGGGGAAAATGCCCAAAAAACTTCTCCTTGGAATTTTCCTATCAGACAGGGTTATTTGGTACTCTGAAGTTCTAAGTCTCTTGAATCTTTTTGGGCACTTTTGCTGGATACAAAACATTGTACGATTTTGAGACTGCTAGGGCCCAACTCTGAAACATCATGTGCTAGTCTTCCCCTTCAACGTGATTTTGGGGGGCAGAACAAGGTGATTAAATTTCGCGGGGATAACTTTGACCTCAACGAAAAACCCTTTCAGGACTGAAAACCCCCCCACCCACCGGCAAAGTTTTTCCAAGATTTAACAGGAGACCCCATGCATGAAAATTTTTCCCTTTTCCCCAAACAAACTAACCCCCTGCTCCTAAAAAAACCAGCAATGCCCCGGGGGGGAAATCACTCATTCCCTCCCCCGCTCTTCTCCCCCCGGGCTCTTTTACTCCCCCCGGTCAGGGTTACGGTTAGGGATGGGGTTTGGGGATGGGTTTAGGGTTTGGATAGGGTTAGGGTGGGGGGTTTTGGGGAAAGGGGTTGGGAAAAGGGTTGGGGTTGGGGAAAAGGGATAGGGATGGGGTTTAAAGGGATGGGTTTAGGCGAGCCGTGGGAGAAACCCACCCCCGGGAGAAACGAGGGGGGGGAGAAATTGAGATGCTCCCGTTTCCCGTCAGTATGAACCAAAAAAGGGGACCAACCCTGCTTTGAAAAAGGGAAAAAGGCAGAACCCAAGTTGAATGTTGTCGACACTCTTTTCTAAAACCCCCAAGGCTGTGAACAAAGCTAAACTTGCTGATTTTTGGGGGAAATTTTTTCCGATTTTGGGCCAAAGAGGGAAATCAACGGGTGCCTGGATGGGGAGGGGGGTGCTCCCCCACGGGAGAAGAAGGATAGAA
Organism: Conus ventricosus; assembly: GCA_018398815.1. NCBI lineage: Eukaryota > Metazoa > Mollusca > Gastropoda > Neogastropoda > Conidae > Conus > Conus ventricosus. Next base: position 82,068,703 of record CM031611.1, on the reverse strand, counting down.
AAAAATGAAGTCTACTGTTGACTACATGCCTTTTCCAGTTCTGAAAATTTCCCAAAAAAGCCTAGTTTCGGGAAACACGTTTGCTACCTTGGCAGCCCGGTTTTGGGGAAATTGAATGCCCAGGGTTGATTTTTTAAACCCAAAAATTTTGTCGCTGCCTCTTTTGGAGACCGAACTACAAAAGTGTGAACAAACGAGGTTACCTGTGTTTGGGAAAATTTCCAGACGGGAGGGGGGTCAGGGCCCTCCCCGGGCTGTAGGGGGACGGAAAATAGTCCCCTTCCAAAAAAATCCCAAAACTTCCCTCAGTTTCATACTGAAAGATAAAACTACCAACCCCATCGGAAAAAAGGGCACACATTAGAATCCTGACATCCCAAGCCCTGGGGGGAAAAGGTTTGGCATGCAGGCAAATCGGGTTTTGGGAATCCAGTGCCCCGGGGAGACATCCTTCCAAGAAACTTGGAAAATTCTCTGTGAAAAAATCCAAAACCTTGACACAGAGGAGCACCCACCCAAGCTTGGCAATTTGGCGATGCTGTTTTTCATGAGGGTGTGACATCAAAAAGAATGGGGCAGAGGTTTTTATCGGTACTCAAAAAAACATGTCAATTTACCGTTAAAGTTGTTTTTTGTTCGTACGTTTTAAATATCTTTTTTAGACTTTTTTTTTAAAATAAAAATTTTTCCCGAAAACCCTTGGTAGGGGTTGAAACTGTACATGAGCAATAGCCTTTTCAATTTTCTTATTTTGGGGGTACCAAATTTAATATAAATTTTTTAAGAAGAAATTTGATTTAAGAGACTTAAAGAAACCCCCCCCCCCCTAAATTTAATCGCTACCCGGGTAGGGTTACTATATTTTTAATGCTCTATATCCAAAAATTTAACCTTTTACAGCGGGGAAACTTTATGCCATAAAATTTAAAAAATGAACAAAGTATCAAAAAATTCACCCAAAAATCCCCCCCCAGGGGGGAGGGGGGTCAAAGGACAGGCCAAGGTCATAGAGGGCCCAATACAGCCTTCAAAATTTCTGACAGTTTAGACAAAAACATTTTCCCCTCTGTGTTGTTTTGTGTGTGGTGTGGTGTTTTTTTGTGTGTGTTGCTGTGTGTGTGTGTGTGTTTGTGTGTGAGTGTTTGGTGTGGGGTTGTGTGTTTTGTTTGTGCGGCCGTGCCCTTTTGGAAACCCGGGGAAAGGGCAAGGGGGGGGGTTTGGGGCAAGTTATTTTTTTAGCCCGCTTGTCTCCCCAACCACCCCGGTGTAGATCAAAAAACTTTGGCCCAGATCGGAGCCTTCCGTCCTGCATCTTTACCATTTTAAAAACAGGGTCACGGACAAAGGGCCGCATTCGGTTCGCACTCGCATCAGCATCATCCGGGGTTTTTGGGTTGCCCATTTTTTGGGGTTTTTTTACAGCGCGACCGAGGTAGTTTAATAAAAGGTTTTTTTTTAAACCGTAGGGATAAACTAGTTTGTTTTGGCCTACTAAACGCCTTTATCTTTTTTTTAACCGAGAAGCGAGTGGGGGCCGGGTTTTTTTTCTGACACGGGCCCGTGTGGGTGTTGTGGGGGTTTTTCCGTTGTAAAGGGGGGGGTTCACTCAGGTTTTCTAAACGGGTGGCAGGATTAGAGCCCGTCTGCGCACAAAATGGGCGAAATCTTTTCTTTTTTTTCTAAATTGTCTGTAAAGCCCTTGCAGGAGGTGGGGGGTCTGGGGCCCAGATACTTTTTTTAAAGGGGTTGATTTTTAAACCAAGAAGTTTAGACTATGCCCTTTTTGGCGTTTTGCCAAAGCTATCAAAGAAATTTCCTTTGTACCCACTTCACGTGTTGGGCGGGAAGGGGTCCCTGCATCCCGGGAAGTTTTTACTTTTTTTAGTATCAAAAAATGAGTGAGTCGAGAAATATTTGTTAATTTAAAACCCCCGGGGGGCCTCATTTTGCGTGAGGGGCGACAAAACCTTTCGGTGTTTTTCTCTTTGGGGGTGCGTTTGCGAAGTGGCGTTTCGGCCGGGGCTTTTACGCCCTGACGGGTTTTGCTTTTTGAGGGGTAGGGGTTTTGCGTTTTTCTGTTCGTCGGGTAGTTTTTGGGAAATTTTGGTTCGGCATGTGTGTAAATTTGGTTTCGAAAGTTTTTGGTGTGGAGTTTTAATCTAGGGGATATAGTTCACGGGGATGGGAGTTTTTATGGAGAGTTCACATTAAATTCAGGACGGGCGCTCGAATGTATTATGCGGGAAGGGAAAAAGGGAAAATGGGGTTTTTTAAAAACTATAAATTATTATTTAGTGGGGTTTTCGATGTGATGACTGCATTATTTTTTACATCGGTTTTCGGACGAAATTGTTGTTGACACTTGAGGGGCAAAAGGGGTGATGTATAGGGCTGTCGCCCTTGGAAAAATGCAGAAAGCGGAATTTTTTGGGGCTCTCGTGAGTAAATTGCAATGGGGAATTTTCCCGCAGGTGGGGTTTTGGTTTGCAGGGTTCATGAGGGGTTTTTTTGACAATGTTTGGGTAAAACCTTTTTGCTTTAACCTTTTAAATTCGGGACAGGCGCTCGAGGGGAAATTGGAATTGTTTTTAAAAAAATTTAAAGGAGGAGGTTTTTGGTTTTAGTTGCTATTAATTCCCTAGGGGGTTTGGTTTGAGTTTTTTGGGTTTGTGTTTATGGTTTGGGAGGAACTGTTTCCACTTCTAAATTTTGGGGCAATTTTTTTCTGGGTGGGTGATAAATTTGGGTATGGCGAGCCCATGTGTAAAATGTTTTTTCGGGACAAGCCTCGTAGCATAAACTTTCTGGATTCTTATGGGGGGATTCGTGCACTGATTTTTGACAATTGCAAAGTTTTTTAGTCAAGGGGGAGCAAATAGGGGGTTTTAAAAACTAATGATCTGTGCTCTTTCCTGATTAAACCTGCCAAGACCCCCCGGGTTACGAGGGGATCCTGTGTCGGGCTGTTTCACATCCTTGGGAAGCTCCTTTTGGGTTTAAAAATCGAGTGGACCTCCTGTCACCTGTCGTCCCGAGGTCACGTGTCCCTCTCGGGGGCCCGGCGGGGTTAACCACCCGGGGGTCCGTCAGGGGTGACCCCGTCCCCGCGTCTCTTCGACCCCCATTCCCTTTCCCATTTTCCCAAGCCCTTGAAACCCCGTCAGGCGAACCCCCGGGTTTGTTCCCTTTGGGCCACTCCAACCGAATTCCCCTTTACCCATCAACTTCCCCCCTCCCCTTTTCCTTGTTTCCCCGTCCCTGTTTCCCCCGCCCTGCATCGCGCAGCTTGAGCGGAAAGCCTGGCCCCTGTGGGGAAACTGGGGGGGAACTACTTCGCCTGCACCCCCTGGGGGAACCGGGCGGAAATGGGACTGAGCCCCGTGGGTTGCCCTTGGGGGCTTCGCCAGAGAACTGCGGGGAGGTACTAAGGTTGGGGGTGGAGGGGTTTTCCCCGGGCCTGTTTTGTTTGGCCCCTGGACCCTTTTGTGGCCCCCTGGAAAATTGTGGGCCCGGGGCTTTTGTGGGGCCAAATGGGCTTGTTGGGCCCGTGGAAATTTGTGGCCAGTTTTTCTGGGATGGCAGGGAAACATCCGAGGCCCGGACGGGGAAGGGGCCATTCTTGGGGAAGTGATTGGGCAGACTTTCGCGTGGGAAGTGCTTTTGGGCTCACTTTAACAGTAGTGAGGAACACACGAACGAGACGCCAAGGGGGGATAGTGTTTTGGGGGGCGTTTGGAAAGGGGGTGAGGGCCCTGTGAAAAAACCCGTGTACTTTTAAAAATTTTTTCATGAAATTTAAATTTTATTTGGGCAGCGTGGTTGTTGGCCTGGGTTTTATTCCCTGCTCGGGGGTCTAAATTTAAGTTTCTTTTTCAAGGGTTGAAAGTTGGGCACTGTATGATATTCAAAGTTTGAGATGTGGTCAAATTTTCCCAGGGCCCCTTTGGGGGGTTTCCAGGTGCGGAGGCCATTTAATTTTCCCTTTTAGGGGGGAGTTTTCACTGGGGCTGAAAGCATTGCTGATGAAATGTTCAATCCGTAATATGTTTTTCATGAAATTTAAATTTGAATTTGGGGCCCGGTGGTCTTGACAAAAGGCTGGTATTTATTGTATTGGGGAACGTGTCCCTTGCCCTAAGACCCTGTGGTGTCTCCGGGGCTGGGGCCCAATTTTAAGTTCCTTTCAGGGGGTTTACTTTGGGACCGGGCTTACCCTTTTTATTATATTCGTGTCATGTCCCCCCTAGCCTAGGTATTTTCCCCGGGGTTCATTAAGTTCCTTTTTGGGGGTTTTATTTTGGCACTGGGTAATTTTCATTGGATTGATGAAATGTGTCCATGTCCCCATGACCTAGGTATGTTTTCTAGGTTAAATCCGGGGCAGGGGTGGAGCTGGTCCCGGGTTGGGAAGCCGTGTGATTTTATTTAAATGAGGGGGGAGTGGTTTTGGGGGTGGCATGTTGTTGGTTGGGGGAAAGGGATTTATTAGAGGTTGGGGAAATTTTTCGTTTGTTAAGGCCGGGGGAAAAAGTTCATGCATAGTAACGGGGCCCAAAAATGGGTGTAGGGTTAAACTTTTTCACATCTTAATCTGTTTTTTAAGCGACTATTTTTTGGGTGTAAATTTTCCCTCTGCATTCTATAGTAATTAGTTCAGGTCTTTTGCGAACCTACATATGGGGGAGATGGGGGGTAATCGGAAAGGGTTTTGTAGAGTTAGTTTAAAGGGCAGATTACGGGTAAATTTGGGGTAGGATTTGGGGCGGGGGGGTTTCGGGGGTTGTAGGGGTTTCGCTTTAAAAAAAGTAGTGTTGCAAGGGTAAGACGTTGGGGGGTTGGGTGTGCGTGCCCCAAAATTGGGGGGCGGGACAAAAAGACAGTCGTGCAACAAGGGGGTGTAAGACCTTTGCGGGGCCCCTGTTTGATCGGAAGCGATGTAAATTTTGTTTTTGTGTTTTGTGGGGCCTTTAATGTAAAAAGACCGTGAACGTATTTTGGTGTTTTGGGCTGTGGGGGGGGTCAATGTTGGCTGCTTGTTGGGTTTTAATGGGTTTTTTGGGAAAGTTATGGGGTAAGAAAATTTTTCTTTGGGGTGGGTGCAAAATTTCCCCGGGGTCGGGGCTGATGGGATTTTTCTTTTAAAACAAATTTTGGGGTTTTTATTGAATTTTGAATTTTGCCAGTCGTTTTTGGGGAGTTTTTGGGGATGTGGTTTTTTTTTTTTGGTTTTTTTTTTTTTTGCTTTGGGGTTTTGAAGCAAATTTGATTTGGGGCGGGTGATTGGGGGTTTCAATATCAAGTATGAGTTTTTTGAGGGGCATACCAGTCAGGGATCAGGTGTAGTATTTAGGCCGGGGGGGTTCTGGATAGAGCGTTGTATTTGGGGGGGGTTTCAGTTTAATTTTCCGTTTGGTATGTCCCCCACGCGGACTTACAGTGTAGGCGGAAAAGCTAGACACTTGGGGGGCGAAGGGTTTTAGGAGTCTAAAAACCGTTAGACAAGAAAAAGGCTATGGCAACTAAAGGGGGGGAAACGGGGGAGCAGTTAAAGAATTGGGTTAAAGGGGAAAAGGGGACAAGTATGCTTCACCGGGGCAGGACCTGGGGGCCCCTTTTAAAGCCCAGGGGGTCCAAGGGGTTTCCCTGGGGAACAGGAAAAGGAAAACTAAGGAGGAAAAAGGGAAAAGCAGGAAACGGGAAAAAGGAAAGGGGGGCGGAAAATAGGGTCCGGGAAGGGGAAGGACTTTTTTAAAAAATTGGTGAAAGGGTTTAAACAACAAAAAAAAAGACCGCAAGGGGGAAGGAAGAAGCCCGGGGGAAGCGGGGCCGCCTACCAAAAAAAGCGCAGGAAGAGAAGGATAGGGGGGTGCAAAGATTGCAGAAAAGGTGAGGAAATTTAGGGTTTCTGCAGGAAAGGCAAGGGTTTTAATTTACAGGCGGAGGCAGAGAAAAAAAGAGAAGAGCAGAAAAGGGACAGCGAGCTGAGCGGAAGCACAAAAAAGATTGACCCGCTCAAGGGGGACACGACGTTGATGCTTACCTCCCCCTCCCTTTGAGAGGGGGGCCGAGCTGTGTAATTGGAAAGAGGGACGTAAGGGCCTGCCCTTTGGTCGCTTTAATTTGCAGGGGGAAAGGGTCGGGAAGCATGTTTTCGGGTGCCCCTGGGCCGGGGATTTGGGGGAATTTTTCAAAAGGCAAGTGACCCTGCTTTCAGTTTTTTTCCCGGGTTTGACGGGAGATGCAAAAAAGGGGGAAGTTCCCGGGAATTTTGAAAAGGAGACTTTTGGAAAATTTTTCCCGTCATTGTTTGGGCCCGAATGCGTTTTTGATTTTCTCCCCTGGGTGCAAAAGGGGGCCGGGGCCCGGGGAAAGGGTGAGGGGAAGGTTGGGAAAATTTTTCGACATGCGTTGGGAGGGAAAAGTTTTAAACAGGGGTTGGGCACCAAAAATCCAAATTTAGGTAAAAAAATGAAACTAAGACTGCGGATGAGGGGTTTCTTTCTGAGTTCCCCCCACTGTAGCCGAAAAGGAAGGCTTCGGGAAAGGGGGGCCCGCAAAAGAAGGAAAAGGGGCTTTTTCCCTTTGGGGAGAGCTATGAGAAAAAGGAGAAAGCGACAACCGAAGGACAAGGAGTCGGGACCCCACGCGCAAAACCAAAGGCGGGGTCTTATCCAGAGGGCCCGGGTTTGCCTTATTTGGAAATTTACAAGTTGGGGGACCAGGCCCCATTGCAAAAACTGCAAGGTTTCAGGGGAGTGGTCTCGGTTTAAGGGGAAAACTCAAGCGACGAGGGGGGCCCCAAAATCCGGCTTTGTGCGTGACTTGCGCACGGAAAGATTTCACTTTCCCAGGTTTAGGGGCAGAGTGAATTGGGAAAAAGAGGGGGAAGGGGGGAGAAAACACGGGTGATATTACAACCCCTTTTTGGCCAATATTAAAAATCTCCCCCCGCCTACGCCTACAACCGGAAGCGTGGGCCCGGGAGTTTTTGGGGGCCCAGTCCCCCTTTTCGGGAAAAGACTGCCATGGGCAAAGGGGAGAATTAAATCTCCCTTCCTCGTGGGGCAGGTGATGGTTCTTTTTGATGAAAAAACCGGTAGAGGAATGCCATCCCAAAAAGTGGCCAGTGCCGATCAAACAGGGGAGCTCCCCAAAGGGGCCGGTCTAAAAGCCAAATTTCCCACCTGTGTGGCTGCAGTAAAAAACAAAGGGGGCCCGGCCCAAAACGCGCTGCCGAACCGCCCTCCAGGGAAACCCAAAAGAACAGTTCTCGATGTGACGCCCCGAGGATTTCGTGAGTTGCAAGAAGGGGAAAACCCAAAAGCTTGCTTCGGGTCACTGCTGCTGCACTGGGGGAAAGTTTTCTTTTAGGAAAGGGGTTGGGGTCCTACCTCGTCAGGGGGGGTTTTTCATAGGAAAGGGTTTCCCGACCCCCGATGAAACTTTGGGGCGCAAGTGTGTGTCCCCTTTAGGGTCTGCGCAAGGGGGTGGGTTGAGCTAGCTCTTTAGTGCCTCTACGGGGCATCTGGGTACCCAGAAGACCCAAGGGAAAGAGCTCTCCAGGGATTTCTACTAGCCCCGGGAAAGTCCAAAAAATTGCCCCCCCATTGTAGGTCTTGTGCGATGGGCCCGAAGAAAACCCCAAAGGGGGGGGTGATGCCATGCCGCTTTGGCAGGGGCGGAAGTGCCAAGGAGCCGTTCGAGAAGGGGGGGTGGGAACCCCGTGGGACCCATAATGCCGATGTCAAGGGCCGGGGGGAAAACCCGGGTTTTTGCGGGAATGGTTGACTTTCGGACCAGAAAACCCCGAGGGCCGACCCCTCCGAAATTTTGACCTGGGCCCAAAGTTTTGAACACTGTTTACTTTTTGGGCGCGGCCAAAAGGGTTAATTTAAAAAAATGGTTGGTCAGAAAGGGGGACAAAGTTTTACCCCCGCGCCATGAGGGGGGGGGCATATATTTTGAGTAAGGGATGACCTACGGTTTAAAAAAAATGGGAAAAGGGGTGGAAAAATTTTTAAGGAAAAAAGGGTTAAAGGTTTTTTTTGGAAAGAAAAAAGGTGGGAGGGTTTGGGCTTGGGTTTTTTAAGGGGGAAAGGGTTATAGGGAAGAAAGGTTTTGGTTTGAGGATTGGGGGAGGGAAAAAGGTTGGGGTGGTTGGTGAAGGGAGGAAATTTTAAAAGGGGAGATTAAAAGGAAGGGTTTGGGGGGTGGAGGTTAATGGGGGGGGGTTTGGGGTTGGGAAAGGGGGATTTTTGATTTTGGTTTTTAGGTGGGGAAGGAAATGGTTAAAGGGGGGGAAAAAAAAATTGAAGGTAGGGGGAGTTATAAAATTTTGCCCGAAAAAAACCTGGAACTCTTTTGGAAGGGAAAATTACTCCTGCTCGAAAAAACTGGGGAATAGACAAAAAGGTAAACTGGAGCGCGGACTAAGTTATTTTAAGCCCAAACCCCCTGAAGAGTTTGTGGAGAAGATGAGATGCTAAACCAAAAGGGGCGAGGGTTTTTTGTGAGAGCAGGGGGTTTTTCCAAAAGTGGAAGGGGAGATGTCCCCGATGGGGACCAGTAAGGACATCCCTGTTATCCCGTTTGGGGGGAACGGGCCGAGGGTGCCCCGCTGAGGTTTAAGTTGGGAACCGTTACCCAGCGTTTGCGGCGCGACTGAGGTCACTGGCAGAGGATTTTTCCCGGGCGTTCTCACTGAAACCCACCGAAGCTACCTTTTTGGGGGGTGCCACATCCAAAAACTCAAAGGAAAGGTTTGACCCATTAGGGTTTTGACTTACCCCGTTTCCCCCCCGGCCCCCGAAGGGGGCACATCAAGGCGGAAAAATTGGGGCCATGTTGAGGATTGGGGGGGATCGAACCACCACGTCAAAAAAACCCTCACCAAATTTTTTCTGGGCAAAAAGGACGGGAAAAAAAAGGTTCTGCGTGGGTTAAACCCCAACTCAAAAAGGGGGTTGAGTTCCCACTCGGAACCTATCCCCGGGCAAAACGATTTCTGGGTTTTCTAAGTTAGGGGAGAAAACAATACTCAGCAGATAGATTTTTTCCAAGGGTTTTTTGGCAATACCTTTGGGTGAGGAGGACCCCCCCCCCAAAACAGCGTTTTTTTACACCGCAGGGTTTCTACCCTTTGGGAAATCATGGCCCCTTCGGGTTTTCAAAGTCCGGGCAGTTTTTTTCAAGGATGAGAGAAGCTGGTTTTTTTACCGTTTTTTTGGGGGCGACCAGGTTTTACCAAATTTATTTTACGACATCCCGTAGCGACTGAGACCCAGGAGGAGCCCTCTGGAGGTGCTGCGACATCTTTCAGGAGATCAAGAGAGTCCGATTGCGGCAAAACCATCCAAGTGCCCAGTTGGGGTGCCAGGAGGGCGATTTCCTGGGGCACAAGGGGGGGAAGGCTTTTATTTTCTCCTTGGGGGACAAATTGGGCCCAAACCGGGATTTCCAAACCCAAAGGGCCTGAGACGAAGAAGGGGGGTGCGAAGTTTCCGGGGTTGGTGGGCTACTATCGCCGTTTGTGCCTCGTTTTGCTGAGATGCTCGGGGCACCCTCCCACCAGCCCTATCCCAAACCGACCTGTGGGGCTGCAGACAAACTAGGGCCCAGGCAAGCGCGCTGCCAACGCCGTCCAGGTCCGATAAGAAAACCCAGGTCTCGATGTGCGCCGCGAGGATGCGTGAGTTGCAAAAGGGGATCCCACGCTTGCTCGGCTCGACGTGCTGCGAACTGGGGAACGTTTCTTGTAGGAAGGGGGTGTCCTACCTCGTCAGGGAGGGGTTCTCATGAGGAGGTTCCAGACCCAGGATGAAACTTTGCCCGAAAGTTTGTCCCTCAGGATCTGCGCAAGGTGGTGCTTGACTGTCTGATGTCCCACTAGGGGGTCATTGGTCCCAGAAGACCAAAAAAAGGGCTCCCAATTTCTACGGGCCCCGGGAAATTTGTGCCAAGATATTGCCGCCTTGGGGTAGTGTCGATGCCAGAAGACGACCGCAAAGGGAGGGTGATGCATGCCGCTGGTCAGGACGGAATTTGCCAGGGCGTTGAGAGGTGGTGTGGACCTCGTGGGACCCAAATGCCAGTCAAGTCAGGGAAACCGTTTTGCGGGTATGGTTACTTACGCGGACCAATACCTGAGGCCGTAACCCTCGAAATATGACACGTCATGTGCTGAGGCACGTTACAATGGACGCGCCAGGTATTCCCAAGTGCTGCAGACAGGGTGCCACATTTCACCAGCGCCATGAGGGGGGGGTGCATCGACTTCTCGCAGTCAAGGACTGCACACTACGCCTTACCACGCTCAATGCAAGGCCTCGTGGAAAGGTTAACGGCACCCTAAAGATGATCAAGCTTGGCTTGAACAGCCCAGAGAGTGGATCGCGGATCTGCGGCGTTGTTCCCTCCCGGGGGTACCCGGGCAAGCACGGGCTTCCGCCGTTAAAGCCCCTGTACGGAGGAAAGTTCGGGCCCCTGAGTTGCTAAAGGAATCTGGACGCGGCCAGATCAGCCAAGGGTGCGCACCGCTGCCGAGAAATGGTTGACTTGCGGACCGTATTGCGACTCTTGTGAGATGGCGAAAAGCCCTTGCGTCAGCGAGCAAACAGCAAAAGAGACAGTATGATGCCAAGGCAGGAGCGCGGTTTCATGCCAGAGCCCGAGTCTTGGTGCTCAACCTCCCAAAGCAAAACAGCGGAACTCAGTGGAAGACCATTACTTCCCGTGCTCGAAAGACGTGGGAAGTAGACTACAAGGTACAGCTGAGCGCGGGGCTAAGTTATTTCACCCCAAACCCTCCTGAAAAAGGTTTGTGGAGAGAGAGAGATGCTCCAAGGAGGCGAGGTTTCTGTGAAGCAGTGTTTATCCAGGAATGGAGGAGGAGGATGTCACGATGGTGACCAGTAAGGACATCCGTGATCCCGTTGAAGCGACCGAGGTGCTGCTGAGGTGAAGTTGGAACTCGTACCACTTTTGCGGCGCGACTGAGGTCACTGTGAGGATTTGCGGTCTTACTGACACCAAAGCTTACCATTGGGGTGCCACATCAAGCTCACGGATGGTCGACCATTAGTCTAGAGCTTACCCCGTCCTTTAAAGCCAGAGGGACACGAAAAAAGGGTTCGGAAATACCCATGTTGAGGATGGGGTGATCGAACCATCCACTCACCCTACGCCCACCAATTTTTTCGGGCCCAAAAAAGGACGGAAATAGATTCTGCGGGGATTTACGCACTCAATAAGGGGGTTTGAGTTCGACTCGAACCTATGCCGGACATCGAGTTTCTGTTTGCTAAGTTAGGTGAGAAGCAAGTCTCAGCAAGATAGATTTAGCCAAGGGGTTATTGGCAGATACCTGTGGCTGAGGAGGACCGCCCCAAGACAGCGTTTGTTACACCGCAGGGTTGCTACCAGTGGAAGGTCATGCCGTTCGGGTTGTGCACGTCCGGGGCAGTTTTTTCAAGGATGATGAGGAAGCTGTTTTACCGTTGGGATCTGACCAGGTTGACAACTTTATTGACGACATCCTCGTAGCGACTGAGACCCAGGAGGAGCATCTGGAGGTGCTGCGACATCTGTTCGGAGACTCAGAGAGTGCTCGATTGCGGCAAAACCATCCAAGTGCGATTTGGGGGTGCCAGGAGGTCGAGTACCTGGGTCACAAGGTGGGGCAAGGCTGTATTTCTCCCGTGGAGGACAAGATGGCCAGATCCGGGATGCACCAAGGTCTGAGACGAAGAAGGGGGTGCGAAGTTTCCGGGGGTTGGTGGCTACTATCGCCGTTTTGTGCCTCGTTTTGCTGAGATTGCTCTGCCATTGACCAACCTGACAAAGGGGGGCGACCCCAGAAGGGTGCGTTGGACGCCTGAGTGCGAGGGGGCATTCCCCTATGCTCAAAGCAAAGTTTTTTGTACCCCTCCATTTATGCAGGTTACCTATTCCAGGGGGTGGCTTTATCTTACAGACTGACGCATCGGACACAGGAATTGGGGCTATTCTCCTGCAGGAGCAGCAGGGGGGAGTGCATCCTGGGGCTTGCGCGAGCAAGAAGCTGCTTCCTGCTGAACGGAATTCCCCCTGTCACCGAGAAAGAATGTCTTGCTCTGGTCTGGGGTTGTTGACAAGTTCCGCCACTACCTGTATGGTACGCCTTTCGTGGTTTCAGGTAGACCATTCACCGTTGCAGTACCTAGAGGGGTCAGATCAGCAGGTGGAAGAGTCATTTAGGTGGGCGCTCCAGCTTCAGCCTACCAGTTTCGGGTGGAAGCATTCCCGGTAGCAGGAATGAGGCAGCTGATTTCCTGAGTAGGCTGTGAACATACGGTTAACGCTCCACTCCCTGCGTTCTATGTGTGTCAGATTAAACGTAGATTTTGAATCTTGGGGGGGGTGTGTCAGATCTGAGCCTTCCTTCCTGTCATCGTTACCATGGTCACAGGGTCACGAGCTACGCGCATTGGGTTCGCACTCTGTCATCAGCAGTCAGTCTGTGTTGGTGACAGTTTTGGGGTTTTTACAGCGCGACCGAGGTAGTTTAATGGGTTTTATTTTTAAACCGGTAGGGAAAACTAGTTTTGGTTGGGCCTTTCTCAACGCCTTTAGTCTATTTTTAGACCAGGAGAAGCGAGTCAGCCGGTTTTCTGACACTGGCCGTGTGGGTGTGTGTGTGGGTTCCGTTGTCAAGGGGGGGTCACTCAGGTTTTTTCAACAGGTGGCAGGATTAAGCACGTCTGCGCACGAATCGGCGTCATCGTGAGTTTTTTTTTCTGAGTTGGCTGTCAAGACTGCAGGAAGGTGTGGGTCTGAGGCCAGATAGCTTTTCTTACGGGTGATTTGTTCACCAAGAAGATTAGACATTTTTTGGGGGTATTGCCTAGCTAGTCTAAGTAATCCGTGTATCCACGTTCTACTGTGTTAGGGCGGGAAGAGGTGCCTGCGATACCGGTATTGTACTGTTTAGTATCAGAATGAGTGAGACGAGTATAGTTGTTAAGTAAACCTCACGGGGCCTCAGCTGGTGAGCGGGTGACAGATCCTGTTGCGGTGTGTCTCGTCTGGTGCGCTGCGAAGGGGCTGGTTTTCGGCGCGTGGCCCTTTTCGTCTGACTGGTTGCTGTTTGAGTGGTAGGTGTGGTTTGCGTTTTCTGTTCGTCTGGTAGTTTGGGGATATATGGTTCGTGCATGTGGTGTGAATGGTTGTATGTGTGGTGTGGAGGTGTTATCTGAGGGGGATATAGGTGTTCACTGGGATGTGGGGTTATTATGGAGAGTTCACATTCAGTTCAGGACAGGCGCTCGAATGTATTATGCAGAAGGTATAGGGGAATAGGGTTTGAACTATGAAATTATTATTTAGTGGGGGTTACGATGTGATGACTGCATTATTGTTGACATCGTGTGTCGGACGTATTGTTTGTTGACACTGTGAGTGGGCAGAGAGTGATGTATAGGGCTGTCGACTTGGGAAATGCTGTAAGCGGAATGTTGGGGCTCTTCGTGAGTAAATTGCAATGTGGTAGTTACCGCAGGGTGTGGTTAGGCTCGCAGGGTTCATGAGTGGAAATTTTGACAATGCCTTGGTAAAACCTTATGCTTTTTAACTCGTTGATTCTGGTCACGCGCTCGAGAGGATTGAGAGATTGATAGTGTAAATGAGGAGGAGGTTTTGGTGGTAGTTGCTATTAATTGCTACGGGTTTTGGATTGAGTATTTTGGTTGTGTTTTATGGTATGGGAGGTAACTGTGTTCCACTTCTCAGGTGGGGCTATTGTTCATGGTGGGTGATGATTTGGGTATGTGCGGGGCCCATGTGTGAATGATGTTTGCTGGACTAGCCTCGTATGCTATGAGCGGTCTGGATTCGTATGGGGTGGATTCGTGCCACTGATCTGACTATTGACTAAGTGTTTTTGTCAAGCGGAGCAAATACGGGTTTAGACTAAGGATCTGTGGCTCTTTCTCTGATTGACCTTGCCAAGACCCCCCTGGTGTACGACGGGGTCCTGTGTCGGGCTGCTGCACATCCTTGCGGAAGCTCCGTGGGGCTTCATCGAGTGACCCTGCTGTCACCTGTCGTCCGAGGTCACGTGTCCTCTCGGGGTCAGGCGGATTACCCGGGTCATCCGTCAGGTGGTGACTCGTCCTGCGTCCCTTCGACCCCATTCCCGTTCCCATTCCGATGCCCTTGCCCTGTTTAGGCTGTAACCCGGGTTTGTCCTTGGTCCCCCTCCAGACCGAATGTCCAGTTGACCCATCAACTTCCCCCTCCCTTGTCCTTGTCCCTGTCCCTGTCCTCCCGCCCTGCATCGCTGCAGCTTGAGCGTATGCTGGCCAAATGTGGGCAGCTGGGGGGCAACTACTCGCCTGCACCCGGTGGCGACCGGACAGGGGCTGGGACTGAGCACGGGGCTTGACCCTTGGGGACTTCGCCAGGAGAACTGCGGGGAGGTACTAGTGTTGCGGTGGAGGGCGTCCTGGACGCTGTGTTGTGTGGCCAGTGGACTTGTGTGGCCAGTGGGGCTTGTGTGGCCAGTGGACTTGTGTGGCCAGTGACTTTTGTGGCCAGTGGTCTGGGAAGGCAGGGAGCATCGCGAGGCCGACGGTAGGGTCCAGTGTCTGGTGATGTGATTGGACAGACGTGCGCGTGCAAGTGCTTCGGGCTCACTGAACAGTAGTGAGGAAAAAGCACGAACGAGACGCTCAGGTGATAGTGTTGGGGTCTTGGACGGTGGTGAGTCGTGTTTAAAACCTGTGTACTGTGTAAAATGTTTTCATGAAATAATTAATAGTTTGGTCAGCGTGGTTGTTGGCCTGGGGTATATTCCATGCTGCTGGAGTCTATTGAAGTTCTTTGCAAGGGTTGACGTTGACACTGTAGATATTCATTGTATTGATGATGTGTGTCATGTGCCCTATGACCCATGTGGTGTTTCCAGGTGCGGAGGGCCCTTGAAGTTCCTTTCAGGGGTTGAGTTTGGCACTGTGCTGTATGCATTGTGCTGATGATATGTGTCAAGTGCCGTAATATGTTTCTCATGAAATAATTAGTAGTTGCCAGAGTGGTCGTTGACACGGCCGTGGTATTCATTGTATTGGTGATACGTGTCATGTGCCCTATGACCCATGTGGTGTCTCCAGGTGCTGGGGCCATTGAAGTTCCTTTCAGGGGTTGACGTTGGCACCGTGCTGTATTCATTGTATTGATGATACTGTCATGTGCCCCATAGCCTAGGTAGTGTCTGGGGTTCATTGAAGTTCCCTTTTGGGGGTTGATTTTGGCACTGGGTTATTTACATTGGATTGATGATATGTGTCATGTGCCCCCTGACCTAGGTAGTGTTGCTAGGTACTGCCGGCTGCAGGGGATGGAGCTGGTGTCAGGTGGGGATGCAGTGTGATTTAGTGTAAATGAGCGAGTGGTTTGGTGGTGGCATGTGTTTTTGGTGTGAAAGGGATTATTTGAGTGGAAGGTTGTCGTTTTTTTATGGTCGGGGAAAATGTTCATGTCATAGTAACGGTCAATTTAAAAGTTGTGTGAGTGTTAATCTGTGTTTTAGCAGTCTTAGATCGTTTGGAAGCGACTAGTTAGGCTGTAAATTTCCCCTCTGTCATTCTATAGTAATTAGTTCAGGTCTTAGCGAACCTGACAAACGGTATTCGTGTTCCCAAACTGCACTTTAGTTTTAACTGTATAATGGGTATATCTTGGCTCAGGTGTTATCAAATGGCGTCATTTTTCGTCTTTGATGAAAAAAAAATTGAATTCTTGTTACGATAGCCTCTCCGTCCCCTTTTTTACAAGAATTGGGAAGGTCTCACACACAACACGCACACAAAAGACACACACACGGACGCGCGCACACACGCACATACACACACACACACACACACACAACACACACACACACACACACACACACACACACACACACACAAGACGCTCGCATGCAGGTAAAACAACACACGCACACCCACACACACGCACACGCGTGCGTGAGCGCGCACGCTCATCCACGCACACCGCGCGCCACACACACACACACAACACATACACACGCGCGCGCTCGCACACACGCACAGCTCACGCGCACCCGCCACACACACACACACACACACAACACACACACACACACACACACACACACACAAGGACGCTCGCATGCACGTACCATACACAAAGCACACACACACACACGCACACGCATCGTGAGCGCGCACGCTCATCCACGCACCGCGCGCACGCACACACACACACACACCCCACACACCACACACACACACACCACACACACACACACACACACACACACCACACAACACACACACACACACACAACACCACACACACACCCCACACACACACACA
>CM031611.1:82023821-82051332 GCA_018398815.1 Conus ventricosus | reverse complement strand
GTTTTTTTCTTGTTGGAAGGTTTTGTTAGTTTTTTAAAAATGTGTATTATGTTTTCCCCTGGGGAAATTCTATCGTGGAATGTTGTATTGGATTTGTGTACTCTGTGGGTCACAGAGGGGGGTTTTGGTCCCTTGTTGTGTTTTGCACATGCATAAGGTTCAAAGGGACTGTTCTCAGAGAAACAGGTTTTTTTAAAAGGGGGGGTTTTTCACGAGTTTGTTCGGGCCCTATGACGATTGGCCCCCCAAAAGGTAGTAAAATTTTTTTCATTTATTTTTTGTCGTCGTTGTTGTGTAACCCGTTTAATGGGGCTTGTGGTGTGGTTGCACCTTTGGTGTGTTCAGCTCAGGTTAGGTTTACTTTCTCCCCCTTCTCTCTTAATTCCTGCCGTGAATTCATCCTGAGGTTCAGGGGGTGGGGGTATTTTTTTTGTCTGGCGTCTCTATGGCCTTAACCGTCTTTCCCTGCCGCCGTGAATTTCCCTCTTGGCTTGGGTTCTCACCGTGACGAGGGGGGCATGTTGGCCGCCTTCGTTTAGGCAAGGTTTCTTTCACCGAGGGGAAAGATGCTCGGGGACGCCTGCCCCGGTCTTTTTTCTTACCTTTTGCGAAGGTAAGTGGGGTACCTTTTTTCTACGTCGGCTGTAGGGGGGGGACATCCTTCACCTTTTTCCGCATCTGCGCTGCGCCTCTCAATGGACGAGGGCAGAGGGGGTCGTTTGACCCGCCTCTTTTGGGTCCCCCCGGGTGTGGAAAGCATCAGTTTCTGGTTTTTTTTGTTGTTTTTTGTTTTTTTTTATTTTAGGGTAATTCTTCTCTTTTGCGCAATTTGTTTGTTTTCAAAAAAATAAAAAAAAATATTTTTGAGACCTTTTTTGGTTTATTTAATTTTAACCCGGCCAGTAAAAAAATTTTTTAAAGTCTTTTTCCCTTTTTTTCTTTGGCGAGCGGTGTCGGTGGGGTGGGAGGAAACCCCGGTGGGTTCAGGGTTGGTATGTTGGTTCGTCGTCCGCCCTGTACAAAAGCCGGTCTCATTTTTCGGCCCGTCTGTTTTTGGTGCAAAGGAGAACGGTTTTTGTTCGGGGTGGTAGCATGATTAGTTGTTTGGATGCGTGGTTAAATTTTTTTGTTATTTTTAAAAGTTGCCATAAGATGTGGGGATAATTGTGCCATTGAATTTTATTTTTTGGCAAATGTGGTGGCAGATTTAAGCCATGGTTGCTCTATTAGTTCAGTTCTAAGAAAGGAAAATGTTAAAGTGAGTGAGAGAAGGTGAAGTGATTCACATTTGTTTTATAGCCTGTTAATTTAATGCCGTCTCTTACCTGCTTCGTATGAGAGACTTTAACGAACTTTCCCTGATTTGGTTGGTTTGCCGCGTTATGCTGAAGTCTGTGTTGAGCTTATGTTGGTTTTATTTAGTAGACCTCCCTCGCCCATCATGCGAGTGGCTTTTAAGGTTTAACAGCATGTGTCAGACAGTACGGGACTGCGGGGTTCCAGTACCCGTCTTTCTATTTTCCTCCCAGCTACCTTTTCCCTCTTCCCGGAGGCTTCACCCGGAGCACGACTGGTTGGGGGCCGCGCACTGGTTGGTAACGCACATGGTTGGGGCCCCACTGGTGGGGGCCACGCACGGGTTTGAGGCCAGTACTGGGGGGAAAGCCGTGGACTCGGCTGGACGGTCTGATCCCGTCTGGGACCTCCAGCAACAACGCCCCGTCCCCCGAGACGCGCTCTCCACCGTCTGTTTGTGGTGTCAAGGGTGTTGGCCTTGAACAACTCTCTTCAAGAACGCCCCGGTTTGGGGCACCTGTGCGACAGGGTGTTCCCAGGGGACTTTGGAGAGGCAGGAGTGTGAGGGCACTGATATCAGGGAAAGGGATGGGTGCTGGAATTATTTATTGTGATTATGATTGTGTATGTGTGTATTGAGATGCTTGATTGTGATTGTGCATGTTGTGCGTGTTGCAATGCTTGATTTGTGATTGTGCTTTGGTGCGTGCGTTGAAATATTTATTTGTGACTGCGTGTGTTGATGTGAATAAATAGGGTGTTGTATCGTAATCGTTTTTGTGTGGTCTCTTGCGGGGTGTGGGGTCAGTCACTCCCTTCACTCCCACTTACATCGATCCTGTCAGGGCAGACCTCCAGGGGTGGGTTGTGACAACCGTTTTTTTACTCATAATTGGCCAAAGGAGATTTCTATTAATGGAATCGAAAGCTTTTTCAAAATAAATGAAAGTAAATTAATTTTCGATTAAAAGAGAACTGTTTTGAACTAAACCCAAACAAGGTGAACATTGTGGTCAACAGTCGAATAACCCTTTTTAAAACCCGCTTGATAATCCCCCGTAATATTTTTATCCCCCAAACCATTTCTTGCGTCTGTTATTAATTATATCCCAACATTTTACTATAATGTTACTAAGAGAAATGCCCCTGTAATTGTTTGGTCATTCGCATCACCTTTTTTAAAAATTGGCACAATTATTGATTCTGTCCAAACTGTCTGGGAGCACACCTCATTAAATAATTTGTTGAATAATTTAAGACAGAACTGCAAAATATGGGTTAGAAGAATTTTTAAACTGCTCTCCAATGATTCCATCAGGCCCGGCTGCCTTGGGGATTTTTTAATTTTTTAATTGCTAGTATTACTTCCTCTTCACTAAGGAGCGTTCATATAACCATCAGAGTCATCTTCAAACACCTCTTGATCAAACTAAATATCATCGTTGGATTGTAACAATGCTTGAAAATGTTAAAACCCCACATCTATTGAAATGTTATTTCTAGGTGTTTTCTTTGTGGTGATATCCTGTGGACAACATCCCAAAACTCTTTCTGAGACTTTATAGAGTAACAAGTTATCTATTATTGATTTATTGAACTCTTTCTTTTTTCCCTTTTTAAATAAATGTTATATTCACCCCTAGCTATCACATATGCGTCCTGTCTGTGTCTTCCAACGAACGGCCACTAATTTCAACAGCCTCCTGGTTTTCTTTTCTCAACAAGAAAATTCTTGGTCATACCAGTCTTTTGACGCTCTTTCTTTCATAACGTGCACACGTTTTTTCATACATTCGGCGCTTTCAATTTTAAACATTCGTTAAACATATTTAGGCATTGTTTATATCAGAATCAATTAAACTTATGGCAATATAAAGTTTTCAACTCGAATTTTTTTCTAATGTATCACTAAACAACGAGGAGCATTCATCATTCCAAAACAATTTTTTCTAAGGTATAATCTGCATCTCTTCACCAATTTTTTGCCAAGTTTCCCAATGGGGCAGCAATTTGAAAAGACAGCGGAAATGGTCACAATCTTTACGTTCCAAAACATTCAGTTCACATCTATCATACCAAAAGAAAAAAAGTTCATTCGACAAAATAAACTAATCGTTGACACTGCAACCAGATTCAGAACGTACGTATAGCAACATTTTGGTCGCCTTTACATACGCCATTTAAAATTGACAAGTTCAAAGCAGTGCCCATGTTTAATAATAACTTCCCATAATTTTTTTACAGTCTTATCTTGAGAACTTGGGTTTAAATGTTGACGGAAATGGCTATCATACTGCGCTTCAAA
Organism: Conus ventricosus; assembly: GCA_018398815.1. NCBI lineage: Eukaryota > Metazoa > Mollusca > Gastropoda > Neogastropoda > Conidae > Conus > Conus ventricosus. Next base: position 82,047,731 of record CM031611.1, on the reverse strand, counting down.
AACATACACCCAGCAAAGTTCTGCGAAACATCAGAAGTTCTATGTTCAGATCCATTCAGAATGACATATACATCATTTGTTAACAAAAGATCAGTCAAACATTCTTCAAGCAAACTAACACCCATTATCTAAGTCAAAATGAACATAAAACGGGGAGCCTTCTGGTGGAATATACGAACAAACATACAAGATATCCTTTTCTGTTTTCAAACAACATTTTTTCAATCAAGAACCCACAGACAAATTAGGACAATTCACTTCAACTGATTTCACATATGGGGTAAACTCATTCTTTAGGAGACAAACCACGCCTCCGATCTTCTTCCCTTTTTTGAAAATTTGACAGCAGGTTTACTAAAAACTTTACAACCAGTAAGTAGATCTCACGGCAATCTTCAATGAATGTTTCAATTAAACAGTAAATTCAAACTCACACAGAAATGAAACAAAACTGGGATCTCCAAATTTAGACATCAAACCATTTACGTTCCAAGTCAGAAAGGAAACGATTTATGTACAATTGAAACACGAAAAATTCGTGTATGCTCACACGCGCCCAAAACGTTGCCAGCTCCGCGCGGCACTGACACACAGAACGCCGCTCAGCGCGAAAACTGTCATCGGAGACCGGAGCGTTTAAACGGTGTTAAGTTACTGGGATTCCGTTTTCATTATTCCCACCGTCAGACAAATTTGATCAGGTGGCCCGGCCGTCTCCCTATCTTGATTTCCCCCAAGCTGCCATCTTCATTAAGGAAATACTTACATCCCTCAATTAGTAGATGATCAAAAATCATCGAAGCTTTCTTTCCCTTTAGCTCTTGCCCTTTTAAGATTTGGGAGAGAGACCACGCCTGACTTCTCTGACTCTAAAGGAGAAATCCCCCCCAACAAAGACATTGCTGCCTTTAGCTTCCCTTTGGCCTTAAGAATGTTACTTTGTCTTTATAGAAGAACAGCAGGCAATGTTTGGGGGGGTCAGGTTTCGATTTCAACCTGTGAACACGGTCAAATTCCACCCTCACGAGTAATGTCCGTTTTTCAGTTAGCAAATCATGGCACTTTTCCCTCAGCTGTTCATTGGACTCACCCTTTTTGGCTGGCAATACCATGAAAAATTAGATTATTACGCTTTGAGCGACACTCCCGATCATCAGTCTTTCTTTCAAGTTGCTCCAAACCCTTTGCTAAGAGTCAGAATTTTCCTTGAGAGTTCCATATTTTCCTTTCTAAATATCCACCTCTCACGCAGATCACTGAACCCACTGTTTCAGTGCATTTAAATTGGTCCCGAAGGTCCTTTAAACTTTTGTCCAATCCATCAAACTTACAGTCCAAACTTGTTCATGACGTCAGCGATCGTTGGCTGCTGAGAGGGGGGCGAGTCGTCTGCCTGTTGTCGGGGAAGCGCAAGTCCGGTCCGTGCTGGTCCTGCGTCCTGCGTGGGAGTCTGACTGTTCACTCTCAGCTGCCCGGGGGCTGTTGGGTCCAGGGTTTTTGTTCATATTCCGCAACGTTAAAAAACAGACTGCCCCAGAACAGCAGCGAGAGGAGCAAGCCTGCCGTGACACCCCCAACCTTGTTTCGCAGTTTTTTCAGAGTGGCGACCTCATGGCAGTCTTTTCGAGGCCCTCTTCAACACGAAGGCGATAAACTGTGGCAAAAGGAGCCACATGACGCCCTAAAGACAAGAGGGCTGAAGGCATGGCCCCAAAACGGCTCGCTTGCAAAAGTACAAGTCACAACACGACGTCTTCTCTTACAATTGACCAAAACAACGAGACGTCCCAACATGACCCGTACTCTTCAGTCGCAGTTCACTCCCCGAGAGAGAGAGAGAGAGAGAGAGGGGGAGAGAGAGGAGAGGAGTGAGAGAGGGAGGAGGAGAGAGGAGAGGGGAATGCGAATGCGAATGTTTATTTAGATTTAGGCTAGGCCCTATCTAAAGGGGGATGGTCATTCACCGACTCATATAATCTCACAGCAAAACCCATATATATACATAACTAACATATATACATAACATGGAATTTAGGACAATGGTCATAAAGCATTTGTCATGCACCAAACAAAAAATAAAGTAAGCAAAAACCAAAAAAAACAAAGGAAAAAAAAAAAAGAATATCAGTAGCATATGGTCCATCCATAGAACTTTTTATGTTGAAGCAGTACACAAACGTTTTAAAGCTTTAAAAGTAAATAGTGCTAAATTAGAAAATTTACTTCATTTCTACATGCCATAAGTAGATTAAACCTGAACTGGTATGGGTCATTATAATACTTGGGCTGAATATATTTATCCTCAAATCACGAAGAACAGGGCAAAAACAGAATAATTGAATGGGATCTTCCTTTAGAAACATGACACAAGCGACACCTAACTTCATCTGCTTTTCCACTGTATCAAAATCGGTGGCTGGCTATATCTGACACACCAAATCAAAGTTTTGTAAGAGCACTTTTAACATTCTGTTCATAACAATTTCAACACATGGTTTCACTAGATTTGTTATCTTAAATGCCCTATATTCAACAATCGGTCACTGGGGGTGCATGTGACTTTTGCCAGTCGTGCCACCTGCGGGTCGATGATTCTTTGTTTAAAAAATTTTAAATAAAGAGAGGGAGAGGAGAGGAGAGAGAGAAAAGGGGGAGAGAGAGAGAGAGGAGGAGGAGAGAAGGGAGAGAGAGAGAGAGAGAGAACGAACGAAAATTTTCTTAATCAGTATAGGCCAAGGCCCTTTGATGAGGGTACAGTATAGGAATAGCCATCATGCAACAAAGCAATGTTTACATCGTCTGACAAGAAGAAGCTGACAGGAAATTTAAACCTAATATGCACAGTAAATGTAAAAAGCTCAGTCCATTCAGCTGAGAAATATTGTGCGCCTCTTAATGGCTTGGTATAAGTACATGCAAATATTCTTTAATTTAAAACTTCTTCATTTTGATTTGCCATAAGTAAAGCAGCTCAAAATGACAAGGGTCTTCACAGAATTTCCTAGGCATGTAGTCTGCCGTAAATCCAGAAGTGCACAACAGCAAAGTAAAAAGTCTAATTCATCTTTTATCAGCTTCTTTGCATTTAAAAGGAACAGCTTATCAATGTTTTTAGTCTTTGTATGTCGGTGCTGATGCACTTTTATATCCGTAATTCCGAAACCCGAATCTTGCGAGAGAGAGAGAGAGAGAGAGAGAGAGAGAGAGGAGAGAAAGAAGAGAGAGAGGGAGACGAAGAAGAGAGAGGAGAGAGAGAGAGGGGAGAAAAGAGAGAGAGAGAGTGCATTCAACCCCGTAATAAGATTCATGAGATTGGAGATGTTGATCAACGTGCATGTCTTCGAGAAAACGCATTGGGAATAATTACTCTGCAGAGGTTGCACAACGCAGTTATCCCGTTTCTTCGAGCCCCCAGAGCCTCTGTTGAAATAATACTCAGTTTGTTCCATTACGTTGCTTTATATGTGTTACTTTCCCTTTTGTGAGCAGATTTCTGTTTGCCCTTCATAGAAATGTGCATACGTTATAGAAAAACAAACACAAATGAAGGTGATAGGCTTCTTCTTAACGGACACGTGCGTGCACTGAAAGAACGGGGTCACCCCGATAGATCCCCGCACCGATAGACCCCCGCACGAACCGATAGATCCCGCATCGGTAGATCCCCGCAAAGGGTTAGGGTTAGGGATCTTTTGGGTTTGTCGGGGCTATCGAGGTGCACCCGAAAGAACAACAACATACCCGCCATGACCGAAAAAGTAGACGGTGGTGTCCTGTCCATTGATAAAGGAAACACAAAGACCAGCAGGATACAGACTGACTAAGCTACCTCTTCAAATCAAGTGCATGCTGTGATACGAAGACAAAGATGGTTTTGGCCCTTACGTTCGGGGACCCCCCAGTGTCGTGACATAAAAAAGGACACACAAACACCAGGTGAATCCCGAGGACTTCCTCTACCAATCGTAAGGAAGTTAAAAAGAAGTCAATGATCACGTGGTCGACATGTACATGGGGTTTGTAAATAGAAGAGACAGAGAGAAAAAAGCAAAGACAATTTAAAAAAAACAAAAAGAAAAAAAAAGCTTAAGTTTTCAGTTCGTTTTGTTTTTTGTTTAAAATCTTTTCATCATCTATACAAACAAGACGAACATTTTTAGAGGCTTGGCGTCAAAAAAAAAAAACACAAAAAAACCCAACTGTTTCTAACGTTTGTTTAGCCATTGTTAGTTTCCCCAATATTCCAGAAATGGTACGGGCACAGATTAGTAGGCGAAGTGCTCAGAATGTTCACTCTCAGCACGCTGTTCAACCCAAACATTGCGCCATCCCCCTTTCCCTGCGTTTGTTCTGTCTGACAGGACCGTTTCACAAACATTGCCCCGCAGAGGGTGGAAGGATGAACAAAAAAAAAGCAGGAGAGTAGAGGGAGAGAAGTATGGATGGGGGAGATACGAGGGGGGGGGGGGCCCACAAGTGGTGCAACAGGGGGGACTCTGTAAAAAAAAAAAAAAAAAAAAAAAACATAAAAAAGACACCTTTCCAAACACGGAGTAAGCTTTATCATTGGTTTATTGCCCAACACACGTGTTTTTTTCCCAACAGAAGGACGGGGCAGAACAAACCAGTTTTTCCCTGGTCGAACCTTTTCCCGTTTCTCTCCCCTCACAGCGTTCCGCTGTGCCGCTCTGCCGATCATTTCTCTCTGGCCACCCCGTTCCCTCCGGAGCAGGCGGTGGTTGGGGGTAATTTGGGCCCCCGATGTCTCTAGGGGAGGGCGGGCATCAGCAGGGTTGAGTGAGCACAGAAATGTTAAAAAGCCGGGGAGGAATCCCACTGGAGAGCGGGGAGTCAAGCCTGACCACCTCTAGTTTATGTGCTGTATCGGTCGGGCGCGCTAGGTAGGGAATCTTTATCATACAATGCGGGATGGACGAAAATTTTTGTACCCCGGAACCAAGTTTTTCATGGGCAGGAAAAGAGTGACTGTGAGAGCGGGTTTCTCGCCGTGAGTGCGGTAACCTTTAATCATGTACATTTTTTTTTCTTAGCCTTGATTTTCGTCATAGAATGGTCTGTGTTTCTTGTTGTTTGTTTTGTTAGATTGCATGTTTTCCCCTAATGTGACTGTGACACAATGGGACTTGACTGTTTTTTGTTGACTTGCTGTCACCATATTTCAAAAAAGAAAGGAAGAAAAAAAGTGCTTAGTATCAGTTGCCTGACTGTTATTTGTTGTTGTGATGCTGTTTACTGTTGTTGTTTTGATACTTATTACTGTTATTGTTTTGATATAGTTACTGTTATTGTTTTTTTTGATACTAGTTTTCTGTTATTGTTGTTTTGATACTAGTTACTGTTATTGTTTTTTATACCTGTTTTTGTTATTGTTGTTTAATACTAGTTTCTGTTATTCTTGTTTCGATATGTTACTGTCATTGTTGTTTTGATGCTAGTTACTGTTAGTGTTGTTTTGATACTTGTTACTGTTATTGTTGTTTTTTATCTAGTTACTGTTATTGTTGTTTTGATATTGTTATTGCTGTTTACATACTAGTTACTGTTTATTTTTGTTTTAGCGCCAGTGTTAGATGCCGTTTTCCTTTCTAGTGTCACATCAGCCATCGATCATCTACACAAACCGAATACCTCCTTAAAAGGCCCCAAACCCCTTTTTCCTCGTCCCGGGAGTGGGAGGCAGAAAACGTTTTTGAACGTTTTCTTGCTATCAGACTGTAGAAGCTGCAGCAGTCCCAGCCAGTCAGTAGTGGATAACTCAATGTTTCCAAGGAATCAAAGAAGAAAGAAACCGATGGATCAATATGGGAAATGAGGCTCGCCTAGGAAAAGGAATACGATTTTATTTTTTATTCTCACGGAACATGTGCGGCCCGAAGGTCAGGGAGGTGGAAATTGTGGAATTCATGTATGTCAAGTAGATTTTTTTTGTAAATGCCCAAGTGAAAGGAAAATGGAGAGGGGGAGAAAGAGAATCTCATGAAATGTTTGGGGTCTAGATACTCACAGCTTGTATAAGGATCTGATGCTTGCCGTTTCTGCGCCAGTGAAATCTGGTCGCCCCAGAACTCTCTCTCTCTTCACAAGTGCCATCCATGTCAGTTACAAATGGCCGTGGTGAACCAGGTGGTTTGGTTTGGTGCATCCTTTGAAGTTTCTCGTCCAACGGCTTTTGTTGTTTTGTCGCCTTCCCTCCCCCCCCCCCCCCTCCTCCGCCTCCTGTCCCATTCCTTCCCACCCCCTCCTGCCTTCTCTCTCCACTACCCCACCCACTACCTTTTACTTGAGTTGTATCATGGCGGGGAGTCGAGATGGGTGAAATACAAAATTCTAAATATTAATCATCTTGTCCAAATCGCGAATTCATCAATGCTCGCTCTCTCTCTCTCTCTCTCTCTCTCTCTCTCTCTCTCTCCTTTCCTTTGCACGGTAGTGGGCGATAATTTGGCGCATGCGTAAACGTAATGAATAAAAGATGCTTAAAATAGTACGTCTTTCCGGAGAGATTATACGACGCAGGTGTAGTAAGGTTTCCACTGTATACATACGAAAATACGACGAGGGAAATGAAATAGATAACATGTGTTCTGCATGTACTATCAACAGCATTCATATCATGAGTTTTAAAATAATAACATAATTATATACTTATATTATGTTCATAAGGAAAAACGTACTAAGAAATATTTATGTATAATTAAGATAGAACTCTGCATGTACATACTGTCATGGAAGAATGTTTTGTTACAGTCATGGTAAATTTTGTTCTAACTATATAAAATTGATTTTTTTTCTTGTTGCGTATCATGTGAATAGGCTGATGGCCTCACATTAAAGTCACGAGTCACGGGTCTCTCTCTCTCTCTCTCTCCTTCTCTCTCTCTCTCTCTGTCTCTGTCTCTCTCTCTCTCTCTCTCTCTCTCTCTCTATCTCTCTCTATCTCTCTCTCTCTGTTGTCCATTGCATACTCTGTTGACAATGATTTTTCTCTTTTTTCTTTTTCTTTTTTTTTTGTTTAGGAATGAGGGAATGTTGTAAAGAGGCTTCATATTTACCCATTCAGCCTATTAAACTTTATTCTTCAGCTTCTTCTTGTTCGTCTTGTTCATTTTGTTGTTGTTGTTGCTGTTGTTGTTGCTGTTGTTGTTGTTGTTGTTGCTGTTGTTTTTGTTGTTGTTGCTGTTGTTGTTGTTGTTGTCGTTGTTGTTGTTGTTGTTGCTCTTCTTCTTCTTCTTCTCCTCCTCCTCCTCCTCCTCCTCCTCCTCCTCCTCGCCCTTCCCCTTATTCTTCTTCTCCTTCTTCTCTTCTTCCTCTTTTTCTCTCTCTCTCTCTCTCTCTCTCTCTCTCTCTCTCTCTCTCTCTCTCCTCTCTTCTCTCTGTTCCTACAGATGTAGTGTGAAGACTTTCAGACAGCTTAAAACGTTAACAAGGCACATCCCTTTTATCTCACCTCCTCCTCCCCCTCCTCCTCCACACACACCTTTTGGTTGTATGCCTCCTCAACCACTCCCATCCCACACCATCCAACATCACTCCATTCTACCCACCCCTTCAGTATCACCCACTCCCTCCTCTCCTCACCAGTACCTACTGCCGTCCACCATACTTCACACAATAATGAAGCGCCGGCAGTCAACTAAGCGTGCGCGTGCTAATGGCTGTGGCCGTTTCGCTAAGCCTCATGGGAATGGGAGAGGGAGCTTTTTACAGACAGCAATGTCCTCAGAACAGCTAACTCTGAAAAAAAAAAAGTTATAAACCATAATCGGCAAGTTTGCTGACGCTCGTTCTACTTTTTAAAAGCCATGGAGACTTGTTCGTATCCTCCCTGGCTCAAATCCATTTGGCTAAAAACGTCATCATTTAGTCTACAATTAAGTCCTTCACCACCCCCCCCACTCCCAGCCCGTTCCCCCTCTCCCCTCCCCCTCCCTCCCTCCCCTCCCCCTCCAACCCACCTAAAAAAAAATCTCGTTCCTTTTTGACTATTGTCTGTTGTAACCAGGGAAGAAATGTGAGTGCTGAACAGGTCTCAAGTGATTCTTTCCGTTTGCTCAAACATAGCCTATCAATGCCACTCTTACTGAATTTTGTCTCTTTGGTCTGGGCAACCAAGGCACTTGGCTAGAAGGTCCAGCTGTCAGACACACTGTGTTTTTTTGGCAGACTCTGCTCTCACATCTAATCCTTTGGATGAGACTTGAAATCAAGGTCCCCAGCATGACCGCAGGCAGAGCGGTCTTGCAGGCACCACAAGTTGAGTCCATTACACCTGTCTGAACTGTGGTGTTGTCGTCTTGCAGGCACCACAAGTTGAGTCCATTACACCTGTCTGAAATGTGGTGTTGTCGTCTTGCAGGCACCACAAGTTGAGTCCATTACACCTGTCTGAAATGTGGTGTTGTCGTATGCTAGTGGGATGGATAATGCGAAAAATGAAACATATGCTCACTTTTATCTTAGTAACACGTCATCCCTGAAGATGGAATGAGAGAGAGAGAGAGAGAGAGAGAGAGAGAGAGAGAGAGTGAGAGAGAGAGAGAGAGGGAGAGAGAGAGAGATTCGGATGATTTATTCACATTGGCCTAGGCCCCTTATGAAGGGGTATGAAAATAGTACATTGGAAACAAATGTATGCGACATGCAACAAAGTATACCAAATTAAGACAAATCATTTGTAACTTTTAAGAGGTAGCCATTTCTCTAATTTTAAATGCCTTATACAAAAATAACGAAAAATTTTTAACATCTACTGTTGAAGCTGACGACGTCAATAGGGTCAATCTAAATAGGGAAGGCTGTCTGTAGAATTTCGGCTTAATCAGTTCATTTCTAATGTCCATGAGGGCTGGACAACAAAGAACAAAATGCATCTCATTTTCTTGTGACACTTTACAGAGAGGACAAAGCATATCATTGTCATCAACATCGGTTTTGTATCTAAATTTATGTACTGCTAAATCCGATATTCCAAGTCTAAATTTTGCCATTATGTATTTAAAGTGTCTATCCATTTCTAAAGTTATATAAGGTTTCAGATCATGAGAATTACCAAATTGTCTGTAAAAATCAAACCTTTTACTATTATGCACATGATGTAACCATTTTTGCCAACGGCAGTCAACTAGTCGTTGACGAAAGCAACTTATAAACTGTTTAACATTTCCAACACCCTGATTCAGCCATACAAAACCAAAACGTATTCAAAAAGACACATACGAACTTTACTAGCCCAGTTGTTTTTTCCTCTAGAATCAAGATCATAAAGCATATTATAAGCTTTACGAGGTATTCTGTTCTCTTCCATATGGAGTAAATTAAGCCAGTATCGGATGCATTTAACGGCAGAAACAATATAAATAGGAAACCTATTCGTCTCACCATACACAAGATCATTAGGCGTCCGTCTATCTACACCTAGAAATTTTTTTAACGCGAAAAGATGCACAGATTCACAATGGATTGCAGCGTTATCTAATCCCCATAATTCCGATCCGTACTGTGCAATTGGCTGCACTTGACTATCGAACAGCTTGCAGAACAAATGAAAGGACGTATTGTTGAAAACATGTAACTTTTTCATGATACAAAACGAAACATTTTTGGCCTTGCTAGCAAGATCCTTGCAAGCACTAACAAAACTCAGACGAGTAGAGAAAAGTATACCCAAATATCTATAGGCATTCACAACAGGCATGGGAGCATTGTTATATACCCATCGTTCTCTTGCACTCAAAAACCACCCTTACGAAACACAATAATGTTACTTTTAGATAAATTAACTTTCAGCTGGAGAGATGCAGCTGAGCGGTGTAAGCTATTCAGTTGTGTCTGTAAACCAACGATTGTCTCTGGTATCAAAATCACGCCATCAGCCAGTAACAGAATAAACCATTCGAGCGCATCAGAAGTCAACAACCCCCCGTGTCTCCCGTTATTAATTACCTCAATTGCTAGCTCGTTGATGAACAGTGAAAATAAAACTGGACTACAGGCATCGCCCTGTTTAACCCCGGCTGAACAATTGATATAATCTGTGAATTTAGCTCCGCAACGAACTTTAGCTTTCACCTCATTGTACATACTTCTAATACATCTGTAAAGTTTACCCTTAATACCGTTGTCACGAGTTTGTTACGAGGCCTATGACGATTGGCCCACCTAGGCTAGTAGAATTATTCATTTATTTATTGTCGTCGTTGTTGTCGTATATCCGTCCCTTAATGTGGCTTGTGGTGTGGTTGCACCTTTGGTGTAGTTCAGCTCAGGTTAGGTTTACTTTCTCTCTCTCTCTCTCTAATTCCACTGCCCGTGCAATTCATCCTGCAGGTTCACGGGTGGCTGGTATCTTTTCTTGTACTGGCTGTCTCTATCGGCCTCTCACCTGTCTTTCCACCTGCCGCACGTGCAAGGTTCCTCTTAGGCTTGAGGTATTCTCACCGTGACGTAGCGTGGCATGTTGGCCGCCATCGTTTAGGCAAGGTTTCTCTTCACTCGAGCGGAAGATGTCTCTGGGAGCGCCTGCTCCGGTCTTGGTTCTTCACCTTATCGTCGAAGGTACAGTCGGTACCTTCATTTCCTACAGTCGGCCTGTAGGAGGGAGACATCACTTCACCTTTTTCCGCATCTGCGCTGCTGTCCTCTCGACTGGACAGAGGGCAGAGAGAGTCGTTTGACCCGCCTCTTTTGGGTCACCCACGGGTAGCTGGTAAGCATCAGTTTCGTGGTTTATTTGTTGTTGTTGTTGTTGTTTTTTTATGTTAGCCGGCTAATTCTTCTCTTTTGCGCAATTTGTTTTGGTTTTCAAAATTATAAAAGAAATATTGTTTGAGACCACTTTTTCTGGTTAATTCAATCTTTAACCTGGCCAGTCAAAATTATATCTTAAAGTCTTTCTCCTTTTTATGCATTTGGCGATGCGGTAGTCCGTGGGGATGGGAGAGAACCTGGTGATTCAGGGTTGGTACTTGCTTGGTCTCGCTCGTCCGCCCCTGTCACAATTGCCGGTCTCACATTCTTCGGCCACCGTCTGTTTGTGTGTGCAAGGAGAACGAGTTTTATGTTCGCGAGCGTGCGTATGCATGATTAGTTGTTTGGATGCGTGGTTGAAAATTTGTGTTATTTTGAAATGTTGCCATAAGATGTGGGGATAATTGTGCCATTGAATTATTATTATTTGCAAATGTGGTGGCAGATGTAAAGCCATGGTTGCTCTATTAGTTCAGTTCCTAAGAAAGGAAAATGTTAAACGTGAGTGAGAGAAGGATGAAGATGATTCACATTTGTTTTATAGCCTGTTAATTTAATGCCGTCTCTTACCTGCTTCGTATGAGAAGACTTTAACGAACATTCCTGATTTGGTTGGTTTGCCGCGTTATGCTGAAGTCTGTGTTGAGCTTATGTTGGTGTATTTAGTAGACCTCCCCTCGCCCATCATGCGAGTGGCTGTTAAGGTTTAACAGCATGTGTCAGACAGTACTGACTGCGGGGTTCCAGTACCCGTCTTTCTACTTTCCTCCCAGCTACCTTTTCCCTCTTCCCGGAGGCTTCACCCGGAGCACGCACTGGTTGGGGCCCGCGCACTGGTTGGTAACGCACACTGGTTGGGGCCACGCACTGGTGGGGTCCACGCACTGGTTGAGGCCACGTACTGGTGGAAAAGCCGTGGACTCGGGCTGGACGGTCCTGATCCCCGTCTGGGACCTCCAGCAACAACGCCCCGTCCCCGAGACGCGCTCTCCACCGTCTGTTTGTGCGTGTCAAAGGTGTTGGCCTTGAACACTCTCTTCAAGAACCGACCCGGTTTGGGGCACCTAGTGCGACAGGGTGTTCCCAGTGGACTTTGGAGAGGCAGGAGTGTGAGGGCACTGCATATCAGGGAAAGGGATGGGTGCTGGAATTATTTATTTGTGATTATGATTGTGTATGTCGTGTATTGAGATGCTTGATTGTGATTGTGCATGTTGTGCATGTTGGAATGCTTGATTGTGATTGTGCATGGTGCGTGCGTTGAAATATTTATTTGTGACTGCGTGTGTTGATGTGAATAAATAGGGTGTTGTATCGTAATCGTTCTTGTGTGGTCTCTTGCGAGGCGTGTGAGGTCAGTCACTCCCTTCACTCCCACTTACATCGATCCTGTCAGGGCAGACCTCCAGGGGTCGGTCGTGACAATTGTGGGGGCTCGTCCGGGATGTGAAGGGCTCTGACTGTCTCTCTCGTTTCGCGGAGTACCTGTTCAGTTCTGTCTGTTTTGTATATGTTTAGTCAGTTTGTCGTGTTTGTTCGTGGGTGGTTGGCTGGGTGACTCTAGTGTGAAGGGAGTCTCTTGGTGGCCTGAGGGAACATCCGGTGTGACTGGGGAGTCGAGGTGAGACCAGGGGGAGTCGACCGCGACCAGACCTCCTCCTTCCGCCGGGTGCCTTACGCAGGTACGGCCGTAAGTCTTGCCTTTCTGTTGCCGCTCAGTCTGCCATTCCTGTTTTGTAGTTAGCGGTTTTTTTTTTTACCGGGTTATTGAGTACAAGTAGGTGTATCGGACGTTAGTGTCATTTTTTTTTTTCTCTCCGGATTCCGTCTGCCAGTTTGTTTGTTTTTTTTTTCCGGCCAGCCCCACCGCACTGTTGCTCGTGCTGTGGAGCGCGGTGTTGCCAGAGTGGGAGCAGCCGGAACTTGTCCGCACACACGCACACACACACATACACACATATACACACACCCTAAAATATTTGTTTTTCAAGTGGAATCGTCTTTCCCCCGTATTTGAAAACTGTAGGATATTGTTGTCATGGCGACGTCCGGTGCTGGTGGTATGGCGACTCGTGCGTCGAAGAAGAAAGGTCTTCAGAATGTAGTCCCTACTATTAGTACCAGCACTTCGACTACAGTGACTTCCACTTATTCCAGTGCTGTAGCGATAGTCCAGTGAGTACTTTCACTACTTCTTCACTAGGGGATCTTTCTGCTGAGACCCCGACTGGCGCTCGGAAGCGTCAGAGTATAGTGAAGCAACTGTGGGCTTCTGTTGAGTCACAGAAACCGAAAGCCCTCTCTTCTCCATGCTTCCCCTCGTAAGGAGTATGCCCCGGGAGACTTTCCTCATGGGAAGGTCGAGACCCAAGGGATGGGTCAGACGGGTCATCCTCCCGTGTGGGAGTGGTGAACCCCGCCAGGACATCACCTCCGTCCTGATGTTTCTGGAGCGACAGCGACGGGAGGATGAGGCCCTCCGTAGGGAAGAGGTTGTCAGGCAGGAAGCCCTACGTAAGGAAGAGGCCTCTAGGCAGGAAGCTCTGCGTAGGGAAGAGCGCAGAGAGGAGGCTGTCAGGCAGGAAGCCCTCCGTAGGGAAGAGCTAGACAGGCAGGAAGCTCTGCGTAGGGAAGAGCGCAGAGAGGAGGCTGCTCAGCGTAGGGAAGAGGCTGCCAGACAGGAAGCCCTCCGTCGGGAAGAGTTGGATCAGCGTAGAGAGGAGGCTGCCAGACAGGAGGCTCTACGCAGGGAAGAGATGGAACAACTTCTTTCGCGGGCTCCCGCATCTGTAAATCAGGGGGTTAATCACCAGGCAGGTGATAGAGTTAGAGGCCCAAAGTTAAAACTTCCAGAGTTCAGACCCAGTGAGGACATAGATATGTTCTTAGAGCATTTTGACAAGGTAGCTAGTTCATACCAATTGTCTGAGGAGCAAAAGGCCTTGCACCTTTTTTCTGGATTGTCGGGTGCTGCAAGAGAGTGTGTGCTCACTCTAAATGAAGGCGCGTCTTATGCAGACATGCAGTTGGCTCTGCGTAAGCGTTTCCACCTTACTCCAGAAACGTACAGGAGGAAGTTTAGGTCCATGAAAAAGCACAACGATGAGACCTTTGTGCAGTTTGGAGATAGGCTGCGCAAAACGCTAGGGTACTGGCGTCAGTTGGCTAAGCTGGAGCTGGAGGATCTGATTCTCATCGAACAGCTTACCAACACTGTGTCCCCAGAGTTGAGGATTCGTATAGGCGAGACAGCACCTCAGGATTTCGCGGCTGCGATTCATACCGCTGAGGTGTTTGCGGAAGCCGTAGGGCTTATGGGCACCGCCCAGATACGGACAGGAAGACCCCCACAGGATTTGGTGGCAATAAGGCGCCGACGACTGCTAGCGAGTCGAACAAGGCAGGCAGTTCATCGGGGACCTCAGCACCCCGATTTTGTTTTCTTTGTGGTCGTCCGGCCACATTATGAAAGATTGCCCTAAAGCCGCTGGTAGTCATGGGGCTAGTCCTTTCCAGCATCCTCGCGCCTCGGCTAACGTGGGGTCCATCCAAGCTTCTGGTGGTACAGAGTGTCCAGTGTTTCTTTCTGTTGTTGGTTCATCCTTGGTCGACACCATCAGGGATTCGGGAGCATCAACACTCTTTGTGGATAAGGATTTAGTTTCCCCTAAGGCCCGGCGGGGCGCCAGTTACGATGTGTGCGGGTTGGAGGCTGGTTTTACCTCCACCCGTCCTTCAGTACTCGTTTCTATCTCCACCCCCTATTTCTGTGGCGAAGTATGGGCCATCGCGGTGGAGCGACCTCTGTATTCCCTTATCATAGGGAATACTATCACCTTCGCAGACGGACGCAGTCAGTCCGTGTCTACGGATTTGCCGTACAGGCGTGTGTGGGACTCACCACACGCGCCAAAGCTAAGAAGCAGGAACAGGAATTGCGTCCCGTTCTTCAGCCGATCTGTGACGAGGTTCTGGCAGGGCCGATCCTGCTAGCATTATCCGTCTTCAGGCCAGGGACTTGGATGTCCAACGCCTACGACAACTTGTGGATCGTCCCGCTCAGTCGGCCCGACACGCCAAGGTGAGCTTTAAGCTCCACAAGGGGATCCTCTTTAGGGTTTTCACTCAAGCAGATCGTGTGGCCAAGCAGCTTGTCGTTCCCAAAGCTTGAGAGAATCTGTTCTCCGGCAGGCCCACGATTCACCCATGGCAGGTCATATGGGCTCAAAGCGGACTCTCAAGCGAGTAAGACAAGACTTCTTCTGGCCGGGGATGAATTCTCAGGTTAGGCAGCACTGCCACAGTTGTGATGTCTGCCAACGGACAACGCCTAAGGGTCGCTTGAAGCGTGTTCCCCTAGGGTCAGTGCCACGGGTTGGGGAGCCATTCAGCAAGGTTGGGGTCGACCTGGTGGGACCCTTTAATCCACCATCAATCGCGGTCACCGCTACATTTCGGTTAGCGGTAGACTATACGACTCGATGCCCAGAGGCTGCCCCGCTTGGGACTATCGATACCCCTACTATTGCTGAAGCTCTCCGGCAGATTTGGATGCGCACTGGCGTGCCCAGGAAGAAGCACGGCCGGAAGTTTGTACTGGGAGCGATCATCATCCTCTCCAGTGCCTGGACCGGATCCGGCCAGTCAGTCGTCGACTCATGAGTTAGGCAGTGGAACTGCAGAGTCATTTTCGCCATATCAAGGGTTCCAGCAATACGGATGCTGACTATCTTAGCCGAGCTCCGTAGTCAGCACATTGGAAAATCGGTCAGAGGGACACTTCCCTCAACCAAGGTTGTATCCCTTTTGGTCTCTGTATCAGGTGTAGTGACAGTTTTCACTTCAGTGATGTTAACGGTAGTGAATCGCCAATGGTTCGGATTGTTATTTTCATTGTTGGAAGGTTTGCTTAGTTGTTTGATAAATGTAGTATTATGTATCTCCCTGTGGAATTCTATCGTGGAATGTTTGTATTGGATTTGTCGTACTCTGTCGGTCACAGAGGGTTGGGTTCGGTCCCATTGTTGTGAATTTGCACATGCATCAAGGTTCAAAGGAGCACTGTATCTCAGAGAAAACAGATGCTTTTAGAAGGGGGGTTTGTCACGAGTTTGTTACGAGGCCTATGACGATTGGCCCACCTAGGCTAGTAGAATTATTCATTTATTTATTGTCGTCGTTGTTGTCGTATATCCGTCCCTTAATGTGGCTTGTGGTGTGGTTGCACCTTTGGTGTAGTTCAGCTCAGGTTAGGTTTACTTTCTCTCTCTCTCTCTCTAATTCCACTGCCCGTGCAATTCATCCTGCAGGTTCACGGGTGGCTGGTATCTTTTTCTTGTACTGGCTGTCTCTATCGGCCTCTCACCTGTCTTTCCACCTGCCGCACGTGCAAGGTTCCTCTTAGGCTTGAGGTATTCTCACCGTGACGTAGCGTGGCATGTTGGCCGCCATCGTTTAGGCAAGGTTTCTCTTCACTCGAGCGGAAGATGTCTCTGGGAGCGCCTGCTCCGGTCTTGGTTCTTCACCTTATCGTCGAAGGTACAGTCGGTACCTTCATTTCCTACAGTCGGCCTGTAGGAGGGAGACATCACTTCACCTTTTTCCGCATCTGCGCTGCTGTCCTCTCGACTGGACAGAGGGCAGAGAGAGTCGTTTGACCCGCCTCTTTTGGGTCACCCACGGGTAGTGGTAAGCATCAGTTTCGTGGTTTATTTGTTGTTGTGTTTTGTTTTTTTTATGTTAGCCGGCTAATTCTTCTCTTTTGCGCAATTTGTTTTGGTTTTCAAAATTATAAAAGAAATATTGTTTGAGACCACTTTTTCTGGTTAATTCAATCTTTAACCTGGCCAGTCAAAATTATATCTTAAAGTCTTTCTCCTTTTTATGCATTTGGCGATGCGGTAGTCGGTGGGGATGGGAGAGAACCTGGTGATTCAGGGTTGGTACTTGCTTGGTCTCGCTCGTCGCCCCTGTCACAATTGCCGGTCTCACATTCTTCGGCCACCGTCTGTTTGTGTGTGCAAGGAGAACGAGTTTTATGTTCGCGAGCGTGCGTACGCATGATTAGTTGTTTGGATGCGTGGTTGAAAATTTGTGTTATTTTGAAATGTTGCCATAAGATGTGGGGATAATTGTGCCATTGAATTATTATTATTTGCAAATGTGGTGGCAGATGTAAAGCCATGGTTGCTCTATTAGTTCAGTTCCTAAGAAAGGAAAATGTTAAACGTGAGTGAGAGAAGGATGAAGATGATTCACATTTGTTTTATAGCCTGTTAATTTAATGCCGTCTCTTACCTGCTTCGTATGAGAAGACTTTAACGAACATTCCTGATTTGGTTGGTTTGCCGCGTTATGCTGAATGTCTGTGTTGAGCTTATGTTGGTGTATTTAGTAGACCTCCCCTCGCCCATCATGCGAGTGGCTGTTAAGGTTTAACAGCATGTGTCAGACAGTACTGACTGCGGGGTTCCAGTACCCGTCTTTCTACTTTCCTCCCAGCTACCTTTTTCCCTCTTCCCGGAGGCTTCACCCGGAGCACGCACTGGTTGGGGCCGCGCACTGGTTGGTAACGCACACTGGTTGGGGCCACGCACTGGTGGGGGCCACGCACTGGTTGAGGCCACGTACTGGTGGAAAAGCCGTGGACTCGGCTGGACGGTCCTGATCCCGTCTGGGACCTCCAGCAACAACGCCCCGTCCCCCGAGACGCGCTCTCCACCGTCTGTTTGTGCGTGTCAAGGGTGTTGGCCTTGAACAACTCTCTTCAAGAACCGACCCGGTTTGGGGCACCTAGTGCGACAGGGTGTTCCCAGTGGACTTTGGAGAGGCAGGAGTGTGAGGGCATGCATATCAGGGAAAGGGATGGGTGCTGGAATTATTTATTTGTGATTATGATTGTGTATGTCGTGTATTGAGATGCTTGATTGTGATTGTGCATGTTGTGCGTGTTGCAATGCTTGATTGTGATTGTGCATGGTGCGTGCGTTGAAATATTTATTTGTGACTGCGTGTGTTGATGTGAATAAATAGGGTGTTGTATCGTAATCGTTCTTGTGTGGTCTCTTGCGAGGCGTGTGAGGTCAGTCACTCCCTTCACTCCCACTTACATCGATCCTGTCAGGGCAGACCTCCAGGGGTCGGTCGTGACAACCGTTTTTACTCATAATTGGCCAAAGGAGATTTCTATTAATGGAATCGAAAGCTTTTTCAAAATCAATGAAAGCTAAATATAATTTTTCGATTTAAAAGAGAACTGTTTTTGAACTAAAGCCAACAAGGTGAACATGTGGTCAACAGTCGAATAACCCTTTTTAAACCCAGCTTGATAATCACCCGTAATATTTTATCCTCAAACCATTCTTGCAGTCTGTTATTAATTATCTCCCAAACATTTTACTACTAATGTTACTAAGAGAAATGCCCCTGTAATTGTTTGGATCATTCGCATCACCTTTTTTAAAAATTGGCACAATTATTGATTCTGTCCAACTGTCTGGGAGCACACCATCATTAAATAATTTGTTGAATAATTTAAGACAGAACTGCACAATATGGGTAGAAGAATTTTTAAACTGCTCTCCAATGATTCCATCAGGACCGGCTGCCTTGCGATTTTTTAATTTTTTAATTGCTAGTAATACTTCCTCTTCACTAATGGAGCGATTCATATAACCATCAGAGTCATCTTCAAACACCTCTTGATCTAACTGAATATCATCGTTGGATTGTAACAATGCTTGAAAATGTTGAAACCCACATCTATTGTAATGTTATTTCTAGGCTGTTTTCTTTGTGGTGATATCCTGTGGCAACATCCCAAAACTCTTTCTGAGACTTTATAGATGTAACAAGCTTATCTATTATTGATTTATTGAACTCTTTCTCTTTTCTCTTTAATAAATGCTTATATTCACGCCTAGCTATCACATATGCAGTCCTGTCTGTGTCTTCCAACGAACGGCCACTAATTCTCAACAGCCTCCTGGTTTTTCTTTTCTCAAACAAGACATTCTTGGTCATACCAGTCTTTTGACGCTCTTTCTTTCATAACGTGCACACGTTTTTTCATACATTCGGCGCTTTCAATTAAACATTCGTTAAACATATTTAGAGCATTGTTTATATCAGAATCAATTAAACTTATGGCAATATCAAGTTTTCAACTCGAATTTTCATTATCTAATGTATCACTAAACAACGAGGAGCATTCATCATTCCAAACAATTTTTTCTAAGGTATAATCTTGCATCTCTTCACCAATTTCTGCCAAGTTTCCCAATGGGGCAGCAATTTGAAAAGACAGCGGAAATGGTCACAATCTATACGTTCCAAAACATTCAGTTCACATCTATCATACCAAAGAGCAAAAAGTTCATTCGACAAAATAAACTAATCGTTGACACTGCAACCAGATTCAGAAACGTACGTATAGCAACCATTTTGGTCGCCTTTACATACGCCATTTAAAATTGACAAGTTCAAAGCAGTGCACATGTTTAATAATAACTTCCCATAATTATTTACAGTCTTATCTTGAGAACATCGGTTAATGTTGACGGAATGGCTATCATACTGCGCTTCAAAAAACATCACACCAGCAAAGTTCTGCGAAACATCAGAAGTTCTACTGTTCAGATCACCATTCAGAATGACATATACATCATTTGTTAACAAAAGATCAGTCAAACATTCTTCAAGCAAACTAACACCATTATCTAAGTCAAAATGAACATAAAACGGGGAGCCTTCTGGTGGAATATACGAACAAACATACAAGATATCCTTTTCTGATTCAAACACATTTTATCAATCAAGAACACAGACAAATTAGGACAATTCACTTCAACTGATTTCACATATGGGGTAAGCTCATTCTTTAGTAGACAAACCACGCCTCCCGATCTTCTTCCCTTTTTTGAAAATTTGACAGCAGGTTTACTAAATACTTTACAACCAGTAAGTAGATCATCACGGCAATCTTCAATGAATGTTTCAATTAAACAGATAAATTCAAACTCACACAGAAATGAAACAAAACTGGGATCTCCAAATTTAGACATCAAACCATTTACGTTCCAAGTCAGAAAGGAAACAGATTTATGTACAATTGAACACGAAAAATTCGTCGTATGCTCACACGCGCAAAGCGTTGCCAGCTCCGCGCGGCACTGACACACAGAACGCCGCTCACGCGCGACACTGTCATCGGAGACCGGAGCGTCAAACGGTGTTAAGTTACTGGGATTCCCGTTTTCATTATTCCCCACCGTCAGACAAATTTGATCAGGTGGCCGGCCGTCTCCCTATCTTGATTCCCTCAAGCTGCCATCTTCATTAAGGAAATACTTACATCCATCAATTAGTAGATGATCAAAAATCATCGAAGCTTTCTTTCCTTCAGCTCTTGCCTTTTTAAGATAGGGAGAGAGACCACGCCTGACTTCTCTGACTCTAAAGGAGAAATCCTCCCAACAAAGACATTGCTGCCTTTCAGCTTCCCTTTGGCCTTAAGAATGCTTACTTTGTCTTTATAGAAAGAACAGCAGGCAATGATGGGGGAGTCAGGTTTCGATTTCAACCTGTGAACACGGTCAAATTCCACGTCACGAGTAATGTCCAGTTTGTCAGTTAGCAAATCATGCACTTTTCCCTCAGCTGTTCATTGGACTCACCTTTTGGCCTGGCAATACCATGAAAAATTAGATTATTACGCTTTGAGCGACACTCCAGATCATCAGTCTTTCTTTCAAGTTGCTCCACCTTAGCTAAGAGATCAGAATTTTTCCTTGAGAGTTCCATATTTTCCTTTCTCAAATATCCCACCTCCTCACGCAGATCACTGAACCCACTGTGCAGTGCATCAAATTGGTCCCGAAGGTCCTTTAAGCTTTTGTCCAATCCATCAAACTTACAGTCCAACTTGTTCATGACGTCAGCGATCGTTGGCTGCTGAAGAGGGGGCGAAGTCGTCTGCCTGTTGTCCGGGGAAGCGCAAGTCCGGTCCGTGCTGGTCCTGCGTCCTGCAGTGGCAGTCTGACTGTTCACTCTCAGCTGCCGGAGGCTGTTGGGTCCAGGGTTCTGTTCAATATCTCCGCAACGTAAAAGCAGACTGCCCCAGAACAGCAGCGAGAGGAGCAAGCCTGCCGTGACACCGCCAACCTTGTTTCGCAGTGTCAGAGTGGCGAACCTCATGGCAGTCTTTTTCGAGGCCCTCTTCAACACGAAGGCGATAAACTGTGGCAAAAAGGAGCCACATGACGCCCTAAGACAAGAGGGGCTGAAGGCATGGCACCAAAACGGCTCGCTTGCAAAGTACAAGTCACAACACGACGTTCAGTCTCTTACAATTGACCAAAACAACGAGACAGTGCCAACACTGACCCGTACTCTTCACGTCGCAGTTCACTCCCCCTTGGAGAGAGAGAGAGAGAGAGAGATGAGAGAGAGAGATGAGAGAGAGAGAGGAGAGAGAGGAAGGGAGATGAGAGGAGGAGGAGGAGAGGAGAGAGAATGCGAATGCGAATGTTTATTTAGATTTTAGGCCTAGGCCCCTATCTGAAGGGGATGGTCATTCACCGACTCATATAATCTCACACGCACACCCATTATATATACATAACATAACATATATACATAACATGGAATTTAGACACTGGTCATAAAGCATTTGTCATGCACCAAACAAAAATAAAGTAAAGCATAACCAAACAAAACAAAGGAAAAAAAAAGAAATATCAGTAGCATATGGTCCATCCATAGAACTTTTTATGTTGAAGCAGTACACAAACGTTTTAAAGCTTTATAAGTGAATAGTGCTAAATTAGATAATACTCTCATTTCTACATGCCATAAGTAGATTAAACCTGAACTGGTATGGGTCATTATAATACTTGGGCTGAATATATCTTATCCTCAATCACGAAGAACAGGGCAACACAGAATAATATGAATGGCATCTTCCTTAGAAACATTGACACAGCGACACCTAACTTCATCTGCTTTTCCACTGTATCTAAATCGGTGTCTGGCTATATCTGACACACCAATCTAAGTTTTGTAAGAGCACTTTTAACATATCTGTTCATAACAATTTCAACACATGGTTCCACTAGATTTGTTATCTTAAATGCCCTATATTCAAAAAAACGGTCACTGGTGTGCATGTGACTATCCCAGTGTGCCCCTGCATTTCGGGGATTCTTTGTTTAAAAAATTTTTTTAAAGAGAGAGAGAGAGAGAGAGGGAGAGGAGAGGGAGAGGGGAGAGAGAAAAGGAGAGAAAACGAACGAAATTCTTAACGTATGGGCCCAAAGGCCCCTTCGATGAGGGTCAGTATAGGAAAGCCATTCATGCAACAAAGCAATGTTACATTTTCTGACAAAAGAACGACGGGAAAAGTATCCCTAATATCCCAAAAGTAACGGTAACAGCTCACCCTTTAGGGGAGCAATTTTTGGCCCCTTTTTAATTTGGGGGGGTTTATAAGTAAAATGAAAATATTCTTTAATTAAAACTTCTTCATTTTGTTTTCCCAAAAGTAAAGCAGCTAAAAATGAACAAGGGTCTTCACAGAATTTCCTAGGCATGTAGTCATCCCCGTAAATCCAAAAAGGCACAACAGCAAAGAAAAAAGTCTAATTCATCTTTTCAGTTCTTTGCAAAAAGGGAAAAACGGAAATTTAAATTTTTTTTTAGTCTTTGTATGCCCGGGTGCTGTTGCACTTTTTATCCCGAAATTTCCCGGGAATGAATTTTGGCCAGAGGGGGAGGAGAGAGAGAGAGGGGAGAGAGAGGGGGGAGGGGAGAAAGGAAAAGGAAGAGTGAGAAAAATGAAAAAAGGAGGAAAAGGGAGAGAGAGGGGAAAAAAATGGAGAGAGAGAGAAGGGGAAAATTCAACCCTGAAATTAAGATTTAATTGAGATTGGAGTTTTGGGATAAAACGTGCATTTTCTTCAAAAAACGCATTGAATAATTACTCTGCAAAAAGGTTTTGCACAACGCAGTTATCCCGTTTCTTGGGCCCCAAACGGGCCCTCTGTTGAAATAATACTCTTTTGTTCCATTAGTTGTTTTAAATATGTGTTATTTTCCCTTGTGTGAGGCAGATTTCTGTTTGCCTTATAGAAATGTCCCATACGATTATGAAAAACAACCCCAAAGGGAAGGTGAATAGGCTTTTTCTTAAGGGCCCCACGTGCGGGGCCTGAAAGGGAAGGGGGGTTCATCCCGATAAAACCCCGCACCGATAGATCCCCGCACCAAAACCGATAATCCCCGCATCGGTTAAAACCCCGAAAAAGGGTTGGGGTTAGGGTTCAAATGGTGTCGGGAGCTATCGAGGTGCCCCCGAAAGAACAAAAAACATACCCGCCAGGGCCCGAAAGTAGACGATGGTTTTCCTGTCCCATTTTATAAAATTTAACACCGACCCGCAGGTTTCAGTTTACAAGTACCTCTTCAAATCAAGTGCATGCTGTTTTTCGAAAACAAAGATGGATTTGGGGCTTACGGGTTTCCCGGGGCCCCCGGGGTCGTGAAAATAAAGGAAAACACAAAACACCAGGTGAATCCCCAGGAAATTCCTTACCAATTTGTAAGGAAGTTAACAGAAGTAAAAGAATCACGTGGGTTTCCCACATGTAATGGGGTTTTTTAAAAAGAAGAGGGCAGAGGGGGGAAAAAAACAAAGGAAATTTCAAAAAAAAAAAAAGAAAAAAAAAAATTAAATTTTCAGTTTTGTTTTGTTTTTTGTTTAAAAAACTATTCACCTCTATACAAACAAGGGGGGGAAAATTTTTAGAGGGGTTGGCGTCCCAAAAAAAAAAACAAAAAAACCCAAATGTTTCTAACGATGTTTGCCATTGTTAGTTTCCCCAATTATTTCCCGAAATTTGGGAACGGGCACAGATTTGTAGGGAAGGTCCCGAAAATTTCCCCGCACGTGTTCAACCCAAAAATTTTCGCCATCACCCCCCTTTTGGTTTGTTCGGTTTTGACCGGAAAGTTTCACAAACATTGCCCCCCCAGAGGGTGGGGAAAGGGCTAGAACAAAAAAAAAGGGGGAAAAGGGAGGGGAAGGAAGTATGGATGGGGGAGATCGAGGGGGGGGGGGGGCCCCCAAGGGTGCAAAAGGGGGGCTCT
>CM031611.1:82009130-82018721 GCA_018398815.1 Conus ventricosus | reverse complement strand
CAAGGTGCTCACATTGTATAGAGTCATGACTTTGACATGTGTACAGAGTCATGTCACTGGCATTCTATGTTAAGGTTGCCAAGGTGCTGACATCGTATAGAATCATGTCTATCACATTCTATGTTAAGGTTACTGTCACGACCGACCCCTGGAGGTCTGCCCCGACAGGATCGGTCTAGGT
Source organism: Conus ventricosus (assembly GCA_018398815.1). Lineage (NCBI taxonomy): Eukaryota > Metazoa > Mollusca > Gastropoda > Neogastropoda > Conidae > Conus > Conus ventricosus. The sequence continues at coordinate 82,018,540 of CM031611.1, read as the reverse complement.
GGGAGTGAAGGGAGTGACTGACCTCACATGCCCCGCAAGAGACCACACAATAAAGATTACGATACAACACCCCATTTATTCACACCAGCAAAATAAGCATTCCACACACACAACATGCACAATCACAATCAAGCACTCCAACGCACACAACATGCACAATCACAATCAAGCACTCCAACACCCACAACATGCACGATTATAAATAAACATTTCACCATATGACGTACACAATCACAATTACAGCATTCCAACACATATGACATATACACAATTATAAAGAAACATTTCCAGCATCGATCCCTTCTAACACCATGGAGTGCGTCCACACCCCTGCCTCTGTCAAGTCTACTGGAGCACCCTGTCGCACTAGGTGCTCCGAACCGGGTCGGTTCTCGCAGGGAGTCGCTCAAAGCGACACCCTCGACTCACAAACAGGCAGTGAAGAGCGCGTCCCGAAGGGGGGGGGGGGAACGTGGCGCTGTTACTAGGAGGTCCTGGACGGGGGTCAGGGCCGGCCAGTCAAGACGGCGGGCTCCTCTACCGGTCCGCGGTCCCGACCCGAGCGTGGCCTCGACCAGCGCGTGGCACCATCCAGTCCGTGGTCTCAGCCAGAGTGTGGCCTCAACCAGCACGTGGCACCATCCAGTCCGTGGTCTCAGCCAGAGCGTGGCCTCAACCAGCATCGTGGCACCATCCAGTCCAGACTCCGGGTGAAGCCCCGGGAGGGGGGGGGGGGGGGGTAAGTAGTGGGAGGAGAGTAGAAAAGGAGGGAAAGAAGAAGGAAGGAGGAAGGAAGAAGGGTACTGGAACCCCCTGTCAGTACAGTCTGACCCATGCTGTTCAAATCTTAACAGCCATCGCATGATGGCGAGGGGAAGTCTACTAAACGCACACAGTAAACCCATCGAATCAGGGATGTTCACTAGGGTCTTCTCACACATGCAGGTAAAAGACTGCATTAAATCAACAGGTTATAAAACAAATATGAATCATCTTCATCCTTCTCTCACTCATGCTTAACATTTTCCTTCCTTAGGAAATAAATCAACACAGCGACATCGCTTAATAACTGCCACCACATTTGCAAATAATAATTCAATGGCATAATTGTCACATTTTATAAACACATTTCAAATAACACAAATCTCCAACCACGCATCCGAACGACAAATCATGCGTACGCACGCTCGCGAACATAAAAACTCGTTCTTCTTGCACACACAAACAGACGGTGGCCGAAGGATAAGAGTCCGGCGAACGTGACAGGGGCGGACGAGCGAGACTAAGCAGTTCCAACCCTGAATCCACCAGGTTCTCTCCCATCCCCACCGACTACCGCATCACCAGATGCATAAACAGGAGAAAGAATTTTGGAAATATTTAGAATGGCCAGGTTAAAGATTGAATTAACCAGAGAAAAGGTCTCACACAATATTTCTCTTACAATTTCGAAAAACAAAAGAAAATTGCGCAAAAGAGAAGACTAAGCCGGCTAACAACAACAAACCAAAACAAACAAACCACGAAACTGATGCTTACCAGCTACCCGTGGGTGACCCAGAAGAGGCGGGTCAAAACGACTCTCTCTACCTCTGTCCAGTCGAGAGGACGAGGCGAAGATGCGGAAACAGAAGAAGTGATGTCCCTCTCCTACAGGCCGACTGCAGGAATTGAAAGTACTGACTGTACTTTCGATGATACGGTGAAGAACCAAGACTGGAGCAGGCGCTCCCAGAGACATCTTCCGCTCGAGTGAAGCGCTAACCATCCCTCAGCAATGGCGGCCACATGCCACCCTACGTCACAGAGTGAGCATACTTCAAACTAAAAGAAATGAAGCACGTGCGACAGGTAAAAAGACAGGCGAGAGGCCGAAAGACAGAAAGTTCGTGAGATAGGTACCGACCACCCGTGAACCAGCAGGATGAATAGCACGGGCGGTGGAATTAGAGAGAGAGAGAGAGAAAGCAAACCGACGTTGAGCTGAACTACAACAGGTGCAACCGCGACCACAAGCCCACACTAAGGGCCGATACACGACAACAGCACGACAATAAAACAAATAAATTCCGCCACCCTAGTGGGTCGAACGTCGTAGCCTCGTGACAACTCGTGACAAACCCCCCTTCCTAAAAGCCTCTGTTTCTCTCTGAAGATACAGTGCTCTTTGAACCCTGACGCATGTGACAAATTCACAACAATGACCGAACCCAATCTCTCTGTGATCGACAGAGTAACGACTAAATCAAAACAAACATTCCACGATAGAATCATCACCGAGGAATACATAATAACTACATTTATCAAACAAACAAGCAAACATTAACCATGAAAGTAACAATCCGCACCACGTGAATTCACTACCGTTAACATCACTGAAGTGAAAACAGTCCCACTACACCTAATACAGAGACCAAAAGGATATAACCCTGGTTGAAGGGGAAGTGTCCCCTCAGACCGTTTTTCCAATGCCTACTACGACTCGCGAAATAGTCAGCATCCGTATTAAACAGGAAACCCTTGATAGACGGAAATGAACGCAAGACTCTGCAGTTTCCACTGCTTAACCCTGATCGACGACTGACTGGCCGATCCGTCCAAGCACTGAGAGGATGAGATCGCTCTCCAGATACAAAACTTCCCGGCCGAACTTCTTCTTGGGCTCGCAGTGCGAGTCCAAATCGCCTGCGAGATTCAGCTACAGTAGGGGCATTCGCTAGTCCTAAGCGGGACAGCCTCTGGTATCGCCGCAGATCTACCACTACCGAAGTGTAGCGGTGACCGCACCGATGGAGGATTAATGGTCCACCAGGTCGACCCCAACCTGCTGAAGGCTCCCCAACCGTGGCACTGACCCTAGGAACACGCTTCAGCGACCCTAGGCGTCGTCCGGTTGCAGAGACTTCGCCTAACTCGTCAGTACTGCCTAACCTGCGAGTTCATCCTGGCCAAAGAAGTCCTGTCTTACTCGCTCGAGAGTCCGTTTGGACCCATATGACCTCCCATGGGGGAATCGTGGGCCTGCGAAACAGATACTCTCAACTTTGGGGGAACGCGACAAGCTGCTTGCCACACGAATCTGCCGGAGTGGAAACCCTAAAGAGGATCCCCTTGTGACTTGAAGCTCCCTTGGCGTGTCGGTCAGAGACTGAGCGGGACGAATCCACCAGTTGTCGCAGGCGTTTGGACATCCAAGTCCCTGGCCTGAAGACGGACAATGGAAGCAGGATCGGCCCCTGGCCAGAACTCGTCAGAGATCGGCTGCAGAACGGGACGCAATACCTGTTCCTGCTTCTTAGCTTTGGCGCGTGTGGTGACTCCACATACGCCTGTCCGGCAAAATACGTTAGACCTACGAACTGACTGCGTCCGTCTGCGAAGGAGATAGTCTTCCCTATGATAAGGGAATACGAGGTCGCTCCACCGCAAGGCCCATACATTCCGCCACAGAAGTAGGGGGTGGAGATAGGAATAAGGTACAGAAGGACGGGTGTAGGTAAAACCACCTCCAACCCGCACACATCATAACTAGCGCCCGCCGGCCCTTAGGGTAAAACTTAATCCTTTCCACAAAGAGTTTGATGCTCCCGAATCCTGATGTGTCGACCAAGATGAACCAACACGGATAGAAACACGGACACTCTGTACCACCAGAAGCTTGGATGGACCCACGTTAGCCGAGGGCGCGAGGATGCTGGAAAGGACGAGCCCCATGACTACCAGCGGCTTTAGGGCAATCTTTCCTAATGTGGCCGGGACGACCACAAAGAAAACAAAATCGGGGTGCTGAGGTCCCCGATGAACTGCCTGCCTTGATCACCCCGCTCAGCAGTTGTCGCGCCTTATCGCCACTAAATCGCTATTTTTTGGGGGGGGGGGGGGGGGGGGGGGAGGGCTTCCTCTCCGTATCTGGGCATGCCCAATAAGCCCTGCAGCTTCAGCCACACCCAGCGAGGTGAATCGCAGCCGCAAATCCTGAGGTGCTGTCTCGCCTATCCGGATCCTCAACTCTGGGGACACATGTGGTGAGCTGTTCAATGAGGAAACAGATCCTCCACACCAAACTTGGCCACTGACGCCAGTACCCTAGCGATTTTCGCAGCCTAATCACAAACTGCACGAAGGTCTCGTCGTTATTCTTCTTTCATGGACCTGACTTCCTCCTTAGGGCTCTCTGGGTAAGGTGGAAACGCTACGCAACCAACTGCAATGTCTGCAGAAGACGCAACCTCTCGTTTAGAGTGAGTACACCCACTCCCTTGAAACCCCTTGTCAGCACCAGATACCCCAAAAAAAGGTTGCATAGCCTTCTGATCCTCAGAACAATTGATAGAACTAGCAACTTGTCAAAATGTTCAGGAACATATCATGTCCTCACTAGTCCAGAAACTCTGGAAGCTTTAACTTTGGGGCCTCTAACTCTATCACCTGCCTGGTGATTTAACCCCCTGATTTACAGGATGCGGGAGCCCGCGAATAAGTTTCTCTCCTCCTACGTAGAGCCTCCTGTCTGGCAGCCATCTTTCCCACGCTATCAAACACCTCCCGACGAGGGCAGCCTCTTCCCTAACGCTGTGCTTCCTCCTGTCTAGCAGCCTCCCTCTGCGCTGTGCTTCCTTCTAGTAGCACCTCCTCTCCTGCGCAGAATATACCCTTCCCTATGCAAGAAAATTCCTGTCTGTCAGTCCCTCTCTGCGCAGACCTCATCCTGTCTAGCTCTCCCTACGGAGCCTTGCCTCTTTCCCTACGCAAAGCTTCCCTGCCTGAGCAGCCTCTTCACTACGTAGGTAGGCTTCCTGCCTGAACAACCTCTCTCTGCACTCTTCCCTACGCTGCGCTCAGAAACATAAAGGACAGAGGTGATATCCTGACGGGGTTCACCACTCCGACACGGGAGATGACCCGTCTGACCCGTCCCTTGGTCTCGACTTTACCATGAGCAAGTCTCCCGGGCATACCTCCTTACAGGGAAGCCTGAGAGGAAGAATTTCGTCTCGAGACTCAACAGAAGCCCACAGTTCTTCCGCTATACTCTGACGCTCCGAGCGGAAGTGCCATCGGGGTCTCGACAGACAGAACCCCCCAGCGGAAGAGTAGTAAAAGAACTGGCACTGACAACCTAGCTACCAGGGCACTGGAATAAGTAGAAGTTACCGTATGTCGAAGTACTGGTACTAATAGTAGGGATTACAGTAACATTTTGAATACCCTCTTCTTCGACCACGGCGTCGCCAGTAGTGGGGGGCCACCAGCGCCGGACGTCCATGACAACAATATCCTACGTTTTCAAATACAGGGAAAGACAATTCCACTTGAAAAAACAAAAATTTTAGGTAGGTGTATATGTGTGTATGTGTGTGTAGTGCGTGTGTGCGACAAGTTACCGGCTGCTCCCACTCTGCAACAACCCGCTCTACAACACGAGCAAACAGTGCGGTGGGGCTCACCGAAAAAAAAAAAAAAAAAAACTATGTCCGGCTGCCCCCACTTCAGGCAACACCGCTGCATCCACAGTACGAGCAACAGTGAGGTGGGGCTGGCCGAAAAAAACAAAACAAACTGGCAGACGGAATCCGTAGAGAGTAAAAAAGGGACCTAACGTCCATACAACCCTCTGTACACAATGACCCGGTAAGAAAAAAAAAAACAAAAAACTGACTAAATACAAAACAGAATGGGAAGACTGAGCGGCAACAGAAAAGGCAAGACGTAACGGTCCCCCCCGTTACCTGCGTGAGGTACCCGCGGAAGGAGTCTGGACGCGGTCCGACTTCCCTCGGTCACACCTCGACTCCCGAGTCACACCGGATGTTTCCCACAGGCCAAAAAAGACTCCCATCACACTAGAGTCCCCCAGCCCCAACCACCACGACAAACACGACAAACGACTAAACATATCTAAAAACAGACAAAACCAAACAGCACTCCGCGAAACCGAGAGAGACAGCCAGAGCCCTTCACATCCGGACGACCCCCACAATTGTCCGACCGACCCTGGAGGTTCTGCCCCGAACAGATCGTCTAGGTGGAGTGAAGGAGTGACTGACCCACACAACGCCCGCGCAAGAGACCACACAATAAAGATTACGATACAACCCCCCATTTATTCACACCAGCAAATAAGCATTCCAACACACACAACATGCACAATCCAATCAAGGCACTGTCCACGCACAAACAACATGCACAATCACAATCAAGCACTCCAACCCCACAACAATGCACGATTATAAATAAACATTATCGTCACCATAGACGTACAACAATCACAATTACAGGCATTCCAACACTTATGACATATACACAATTATAAAGAAACATTTCCTGCACGACCCTCTAACACCATGGAGTGCGCCACACCCCTGGCCTCTGTCAAGTCCTACTGGGACACCCTTCGCACTAGGTCCCTCCGAACCGGTCGGTCTCGCAGGGATCGCTCAAAGATCGACACCCTCGCCTCACAAAACAGGCAGTGAAGAGCGCCCCCGGAGGGGGGGGGGGGGGGGGGGGGGGGGGGGGGGGGGGGGGGGGGGGGGGGGGGGGGGGGGGGGGGGGGGGCGTGGCGCGTTACTGGGGGCCCCTGGACGGGGGTCAGGCCGGCCATCAAGACGGCGGGTCCTTACCAGTCCGGGGGTCCCGACCCGAGCGTGGCCCTCGACCACGCGTGGCACCTCCAGTCCGTGGTCCAGCCAAGCGTGGCCTAAAACCAGCACGTGGCACCACCAGTCCGTGTCTCAGCCAGAGCGGGGGCCTCAACCACACGGGGCACCACCAGTCCAACCCGGGTGAACCCCCCGGGGGGGGGGGGGGGGGGACGAAAACGGGAGGAGAAGAAAAAAGGGGGGAAAGAAAAGGAAGGAGGAAGGAAAAGGGTACTGGAACCCCGCTGCTACAGTCTGACCCATGTGAAAATCAAACACCACTCGCATGATGGGCGAGGGAAGTCTATAAACGCACACAGTAAACCCATGAACAGGATGTTCACTAGGGCTTCTCACACGTCGGTAAAAGACTGCATTTAAATCAACAGGTTTTTTAAAACAATTGAATCATTTCATCCTTCTCTCACTCATCTTAACTTTTTCCTTCTTGGGAAATAAATAAACACAGCGCCCATCGTTAATAACTGCCACCACATTTGCAAATAATAATTAAATGGCAAAATTGCATTTTTTATAAACACATTTAAAAATAACACAAATCCCCAACCACGCATCCAAACGACAAACTGCGTACGCACGCTCGCGAAATAAAACCTTTTTCTTCTTGCACACCAAACAGACGGGGCCAAAAAAGGAAAAAGTCCGGCGAACGGACGGGGGGGGAAAACGAGACTAAGCAAGTTCAACCCAAATCCCCGGTTCTCTCCCATCCCCACCGACACCCCCATACCAATCCCATAAAAAGGGAGAAAAGAATTTTGGAAATAATTTAGAATGGCCAGGTTAAAGTTTAAAATTAACCAGAGAAAAGGTCCCACAAATTTTTTACAATTTCGAAAACAAAAAAAATTGGCAAAAGAAAGCCCTAAGGGGGCAAACAAAAACAAACCAAAACAAAAAACCACAAACTGATGTTACCAGCTACCGGGGGGGACCCGAAGAGGGGGGTCAAAACGACCCCTCTCTCCCCTCTGCAGTCGAGAGGACAGAGGCGAAGATGGGGAACGAAGAAGTGATGTCCCTCCCTCAGGCCGACGCGGAATTGAAAGTACTGCCCTGTACTTTCGTATACGGTGAAAACCAAGACTGGAGCGGGCGCTCCCAGAGACATCTCCGCTCGAGTGAAGCGCTAACCTCCCCCAGCAATGGGGGCCCCAACATGCCCCCCCTACCCCCACAGTTTTAGCATACTTCAAACTAAAAGAAATGAAGCACGGCGACAGGTAAAAAGACAGGCGAGGGCCGATAACAAAAAAGTTCGAAAAAAGGGTACCGCCACCCGTAAACCCCGCAGGATGAATAGCACGGCGGGGGAATTAGAGAGAGAGGAGAGAAAAGCAACCGAAGTTGAGCGAACTACACCAAGGGGGCAACCGCACCACAAGCCCCCTAAGGGACGGTACACACAACAGCAACGACATAAACAAAAAATTTCCCCCCACCCTAGGGGGGGTCGAACGTCGTGGGCCTCGGACAAACTGTGACAGTTCCCAAGGTGCTGACATTGTATAGAGTCTGCTTTCACATTTCGCTCAGTCCCCAAAGGGGCTGACTTGTAGGGGGGCAAGGGTCAATGTCCCTCTTGTGACGTCTCTGTGAAGGGGGGCTTATCATCAAAGACAAGAGGCGCCTTGCCCTGGGGAGCGGGAGGAGGGTGGCCCACACCCGTTCCCGGGTACTGTCTCTGTCTCTGTCTCTGTCGCTCGCTTTCGCCCTCTTTTCCCCTTCTCTCCTTCCCCCTCTCACCCCTCTCTTCTTCTCTCTCCCCTCTCTCTCCTTCCCTTTCTTCCCCTCTTTCTCTCTTTTTAGTCAACAAGGGAAAATATTTTGTATAAGCGTTGTTATGTGACGCACATTCAAATTTTATCTTCCGTACTGGGGTTCCCATCGGGTTATATTTTGAATGTGGTTGGGGTGTTTATTTTGGGGTAGTATGTAAAATAAAATTTTTTAGAAAAGGGGGTTTTAAGTTATCTCATACTTTATTCATTTATTATTCATTATTTTATTTATTAAAAATTATTTATTCATTTTTATTATTATATTATTTAAAATTTATTAATTTAATTTTAAAAATTTAAAATTAAATTATTATTTATTCCCTTCATTCATTCATTCATTCATTTTTTTTTCATTTTTATTCATTCAATCATTCAAAATTTTTCATTTATTCCTTTACTCATTCATTTTTCCCCCATTATTATTCATTTTATTCTTTTATTTTTTCATTCACTCATTCATTCTCCACCCTCCTTTTATTTATTCATTTAATCATTCATTTATTTATTAAATTTATTCAATATTTTTTATTCATTCACTATTCATTTATTCATCCATCCATCCATTTATTCATTCATTCAAACATTCATTCATTCATTCATTCATTCATCCATCCCTCCATTATTCATTCATTTTAATCATTCATTTATTCATTTACTCATTCATTTATTCTTCATTCATTCATTCATTCATTCATTTTTATTCATTTATCATTCAATCATTCTTCATTTATTCATTTACATTCTTTCCCCTTCATTTTTCCCCCCCTTTTTTTTTCAATCTTCTTTTTCATTCCTCTTCTTCTTCTCCTCCTCCTTCTTATTCTTCCATCTTCCATTTTTTCACAAACACAAAACAACCCCCACCATCATTCACATCCACCTCCCTTCATTCATTTATTTAATCACATTACATTCATTATTCAAATCCACCCCCACATTTACAAAACTTCTTTTTTTCATTCCCATT
>CM031611.1:81989130-81996630 GCA_018398815.1 Conus ventricosus | reverse complement strand
TTTTTAATTCACACGAACTGACTGGACCCCTTCGCAGCTTTGGAGAACCTGCTCGTGTGTCTTTCTGGTCTGTGTTCCTCTGAAAACTGTTTTTCCCCTGCCAGTTCTGGCACCATCCAAGGCCAGCCACGCCACAACACCACAGTGAGGAATTCCAATTTTAGAAAAAAAAAACCCTCTCCGGGGCAGCAAAGACAGCATCTGCACTGTTGTTGTTCACACTGAAACCTGTTTGGAAGAGCAAATAACATCTCCATAATAAAACACAAGGTCAGACTCCTGCGTGCATCAGTATATTCGTTTCATCTTTGGCAGGCTGGCAGAGCCAGGTGAGGGAGGGTAGGCGACGGGTTTCAAACCCTCGGTGAGACAGGACTTGTCTGCCTAAGCGGTGTGAAGACTGGACCGGGCGGACTGCGTGTGGGGGGGGGGGGGGATCACAAACTGGTTCAACGGCAGAAAGGTGACTCCCAGCAATGCATTGTGGAGTGCATAGAGCATGGTGAGACACAAAAGACATCATGGTCATCCACTGCATGTGACTCCAGTCTCCAGACTCTTGACCCTGTCTTGCTGCTGGATCGGATGGTTTTGGACGAGATGGGAAGTCGAGGAATTATACAACCCCTCCTCACTTTAATCAAAGTCACTGCTCAAGTCACTTCTATCATCACCATCAAGCAGGTCTCCCACATTCTCTGTCCAAGCTGTCAACGCACATTCCGTGCACGCATCCGCTTGATCAGCCACCTGCGTATCCACAAATCATCTCACCCACACCAACCACCTCCTACCCCCCCCCCCCCCCCCCCTCTCCTCAACCCCAGGATGACTGAAATGGTTCTCGTCGACTCGACGGACGAACATTTCAGTTTTCTGTATTCCCTAGATGACACGAACCTTCAGAGCAGACCTGAAAGAATGAATCCAAGCGATAGAAATGTGGTAATAGCCACGAAATACTAAACATGAGGTGATACTGATGATACTACCTTTAAGCGAGTACTTCAGATCGTTAAGTAGCTTATCGAACCATGTGAATAGCTACTGGTATCATCAAAAAGAAAGAAAGAAAAGAAAGGAAAAGAAAGAAAGGAAGAAAGAAAGAAAGAAAGAAAGAAAGAAAGAAAGAAAGAAAGAAAGAAAGAAAGAAAAGAAAGCAAGAAAGCAAGAAAGAAAGAAAGACAGACAGAACGAAAGAAAGAAGGGAAGAAGGTAAAGAAAGAAAAAGAAAAACGACGTCGGAGCAGATGGCACACGCCGTATCTAAGTCCTGGTGGAGATTCCTGAGGACAGCAGCTCCCAGTGTCTGACTTTCTGGTGGTCCATAGCAACGACTCCCAGACAGAAAGCAGCCCAAGAGGTACCTGGACACCAGGCAGTGCCCGGAATGGCGACCAGCTGTGGGGAACCGATGGGGAACCATCTTCCCCTCCCCGCGTCTCTCTTGTCGTTTCCACAAGTCACTGACTTTGATGATGGGGATGGGACATGGGATGGTGAGGTGGTGGTGGTGGTGGTGGTGATGGTAGTGTTGTGTGTGTGTGTGTGTGTGTGTGTGTGTGTGTGTGTGTGTGTGTGTGTGTGTGTGTGTGTGTGTGTGTGTGTGTGTGTGTGTGTGTGTGTGTGTGTGTGTGTGTTGGTGTGTGTGTGTGGTGTGCGCGCGCGCGCGCGTGTGTGTGTGTTTGTATGTTCGTTCTTTAGTTTTACGTCTGTTCACCCTTAAGTGATATTAGACGGGAAAGGGCGGGGGGGGGAGAAAATAGGAGAAATAAAGGTATGAAAGAAGAGATTGTTTATGCATGCATTGATATTGTTTAGAGAGTGTGTGGTAGTAAAGATTATGTGTTTTTCCTACATACCTACACCTACAATTCTATTAATGATCAAGCTTTATATGGGATATGAATTGTTGAAACTGACAGAATTAGTAGAAAGGAAGTGAGGTTTACCATCTATTTCAAACGTGACTTAACAATTAACAGACGATAGTATAACAACAATTGAATCCAACAATAAATTAACTATTCAAAGGAAAAGACCAATAGGACTAAGGTGTAAAACTTCTGAAAAACATTTAAGAAGATGAAGTCATTTAACACTTCCTGAACAGTTAATGGTATTTGACGAGTCAGTAAATCAGATGGCTAATGGAAATCTGATTTCCACATACACATTTAATATCTTTAGAAAATTTGTTTTAAAGGCATTTAAACGAATTTTGAACATCAGAGAACTAATATGTCTTGAACTTGTATCAGATATGTGATTTAAAATTAATTTGGAATTTATTGTGCTGACGCTTTTTATACAATTGTGTGAATATTGGCTATCTGATGTATTCAGCATGTTATCAAACTTATCTTTCGCTAGTTTTTCAATGTGATTATAATACTCGTGCAGATCTAGATTTATTTTAATTAGAATTGCCCCTTCAGTATTACGTCCTGCATTTTTAGCTGCTCTAGCTCTGTCAACCAGTTCATTGGCATATATTCCGCAATGGGAAGGAACCCAGTAAAAAGTCACACTAATGTCTTTAAATGACAATTGATGAATTACATGTCTGATTTCTAGTATCATTTCAAGACGTTTTTTGGCATTTTGATCTTTGATTGCTTGTAATGCCGATTTAGAATCTACACAGAGTAATATTTTACAACTATTCATAGGTAACTCCTCAATATGCTGTAAAGCCATTAAAATAGCTATCAACTCTGCAGTAAAAACTGAATAGTTTTTGTATGTGTGTGTGGGTGCGTGCGCGCGCGTGTGTGTATATGTGCATGTGTGTGTGTGTGTGTGTGTGTGTGTGTGTGTGTGTGTGTGTGTGTGTCTGTCTGTCTGTCTGTCTGTCTGTCTGTCTGTCTGTCTGTCTGTGGTATGTTGCTGTTTGTTTTACTTTTTTTTCTTGTTGTTGTAAACTTCCACTTGGCCATGTGTATCTAAGAGCAGTTGATGTCCATGAATACTCTGAGACGTTCAAGAAAGCCTGCACAAGCATGTGTGCGCGTAGGCGCGCATGTGTATGTATGCACGTGCGTGCGTTCGCGTGCGCTGTTTTTGTGTGTGTGTGTGTGTGTGTGTGTGTGTGTGTGTGTGTGTGTGTGTGTGTGTGTGTGTGCGTGCCTGTGTGTGTGTGTGTGTGTGTGTGTGTGTGTGTGTGTGTGTGTGTGTGTGTGTGTGTGTGTGTGTGTGTGTGTGTTGCGTGCGTGTGCGTGTGTGTGTGTGTGTGTGGTGTGTGTGTGCGCGCGTGTGCGTGTGTGTGTGTGTGTGTGATGTTGTCATTCTATCTTTGTAACAATCTTATTCTTATATATTATGTTTAAAACAGTCATTGCTCATGAGTATGCTAAAATGTCAAAGAAAGCGCGCCCACGTACATGCGTGCGCGCTCCTGTGTGTGTGTGTGTGTGTGTGTGTGTGTGTGTGTGTGTGTGTGTGTGTGTGTGTGTGTGTGTGTGTGTGAGAGAGAGAGAGAGAGAGAGAGAGAGAGAGAGAGAGAGAGAGAGAGAGAGAGAGAGAGAGAGAGAGAATCTAAAATTCCATATCTCATTCAAGTATTCTTTGAAATGTCGTCATACACATTTTTTTAATTTTTTTTCATATATTTCCTCAGTTGGTGGAACGTACATCACGGCGCCGCAGGTACACTCAGAGCAACTGCATTAAGTTCGCTCAGCGCTTTGCCTTTTGACCCCAGCTAGGCAGTAACCAGTCAACCACCCACTTCCAGACGCGCTCAGCGAAGACGCTGTACTGCTGTGTGTGTGAGTGTGGACGCTTCGAGACCTGTGCAACATCATTAAGTTATATTTACTGTGCATTGTTTTTAGACTATAATTTCTGTGTGTCAGCAATAGCTCAGTGAGTACTTGAGAATGTGACAAAAACTGCATTTCGACCAGCTCTGTGAGTACCATAATTAAGCATGTGTTTAAAACTTTCTGACAGAATATAGATGTTTTGTATTTAGACTTTAGAAAAGCATTCGATTCAGTACCACATGAAAGATATTTCAGTGAATGCAATAAAAAAGAAACTTCAATCTTTAAACCCTAATAAGGCATGTGGTCCGGATGCCATCCCATCGAGAATACTAAAAGAGCTAAACGAGGAAATGGCCTTCCCACTTTACATACTCTTTTCTAAATCTGTTTAAAGAAATGATAGTACCTTCAGATTGGAAAACAGCTACAGTCATTCCAGTATTCAAAAAAGGTACAAGAACAGATCCAGGAAATTATAGACCAGTGAGTTTAACATGCATTATATGCAAAATTTTAGAATCATTTATTAGAGAGGCTATTATTAAACATATGACAGAAAATAAATTATATGCTGAGTGTCAGCATGGATTTCGTGCAAAAAGATCTTGTGTGACTCAACTTTTAGAAGTGATGGAAGACTTCACAAAGGAGATAGATAAAGGAGAGAATATAGATGTTTTGTATTTAGACTTTAGAAAAGCATTCGATTCAGTACCACATGAAAGACTTTAAAGAAATTAGAGTCTTATGGAATAATAGGAAATATACTTGGTTGGGTTAGAGACTTTTTATCAAAAAGAACTCAGAAGGTAAGGATTGGTAGCTCCTTCTCTCATAGTGCTGATGTTATTAGTGGGATACCACAAGGTAGTATATTGGGACCAATATTATTTACGGTGTTTATAAATGATCTCCCTGTAGAATTAAAGAGTACATGCAAAGTCTTTGCAGATGACACAAAACTGTATAACTCTCCAAAATTACATAAGGAATTACAAAAGGACATTGAAACATTAGTAAGTGTCTGATACTTGGAACCTATATTTTAATGCAGAAAAATGTAAAGTACTTCATATTGGTAAAACAAACCCACAAAAGGAGTATATAATGAAAATTGGGGGCAAGGAAATAAAAGTATCTAAATGTGAAGAAGAGAAAGACCTAGGTGTGACTTTTGACAAAAACTTATTATTTGACAATCATATTGTAAATAGTATTAATAAAGCTAACAGAATGATTGGAATAATAAAAAGAACCTTTACATTTATGGAAAAGGACACTTTTTTGCAATTATATAAGACACTAGTTAGACCTGTTCTTGAATATGGCAACACTGTATGGTATCCAATGCTAAAGAGACAATCAGAAGCTCTAGAACAGGTACAAAGAAGAGCAACCAAAATGATTCATAATATAAAAGATTACTCATATCAGGAAAGATTAAAATATTTGCAACTTCCAACACTTAAGGCAAGAAGAATAAGAGGTGACTTGATTCAGGCATACAAGATATTTAATGAAATTGATGATGTTGATAAAGCACGCTTTTTTGTACTCCGCAGAAGAATGTTACAAGGAACAGTGAAGATAAGATATTTAAACAATATTCTAGAACGAATTTAAGAAATTTACTTTTACTAATAGAGTAACCAACTTTTGGAATAAACTAACACTTAACATCAAACGTGCACCCAGTATTAATGTGTTCAAGAACCTCATAGATAAACATGAATTATTAACAAAAATTAGATATGAATTTGATGGATAATAAGTCTGAGCTAGCCTATGACTGGACCAACGGTTATGAAAAAAAAAAAAGGATATATACATACAGAAGGGGCGTAAAAAGCCTAAATAGGCTAAGTTGTATTGATACAACGCCCCTGATCCTGATCCTGACCCTGAGAACTTTGCGACCGGCCTGCGCGTGCGTGCGTCGTTGGCTGATGTGCTTTTAAGCCGAAGTAGGTCAAACATTGGCAAGCATCTTTGTGAACGAAAAGTTGGCATTTGTAAAGGGGTCGTATTTACACCGTTGTATACACACATATTTCTTCATTGTTGCTACATTTTATATGTACTATGGTTGCATGTAGAGCAACGTAGGCCTAATTAAAGGGAAACGTAGAGGATAACATAATTACTACAAGCAAAATAACACTACTGATAACAGTAATGGAAAGTGGGCCTAACAGTAATAAGTAAACAATTATCATAATTATAATAATACTTCATTTCCAATCACTACTACTATTTCTATCGCAAATTCAAATTTAAAGTGTCTGTTGGTAGTACCATTAGGGTTTGTTTTTTATTTGTGTGTGTGTGTGTGTGTGTGTGTGTGAGAGAGAGAGAGAGAGAGAGAGAGAGAGAGAAGAGGGAGAGAGAGAGAGAGAGAGGGGTGGGGTGCCGAAAGGATTAGGGAACAAAACGGTCATTCTCTCACTGTACATTTAGAACGTTTAAAGGTCTTTTTGTAGACGTGGGGGGAAAAGGCTAAGAGTTTAAAAAGAAAGATAAAAACAAATCATTGGTAACATGTTTGAGTGTTGCTTCTGAAATAAATGTAATCTTCAATGTGAATTTCTGGAAGAAAGGGAGGAAGTACATTCAAAAATAGTTTTGTGTGTTTTTGCAAGAACTTTGAAAAATCTGATAAACCGCAAAAATTCAACTACAGCAAAGAGCCGTGCATTGGCAGAATTTGAAAAAGCCTAAAAATTTAAATGGCACCTGTTTGACCCCATTTTATCTGTCAGTCAGTGTGCGCTATGCACTCATTTTCAACGCAGAGTAAAGGGGGGAGACCAGAGAAAAAGATAAAGAAATCGGCCGTCTCAACAGTATTCCCAACCAGCAAAACGAAAGTGCCAATCAAACTCTGATCTTGATAGTGATATTTCCCATTTTCTGTTCATCTGAAGCCACATCAACTCCGGCAAAGTCCCTAGAACTGTGAGAGTAACTACTGAACATCAACTATAGTTTTTGTTTTAGATTTTTTTTTCAAACGGGCAAAGTGTACTTCATGTTAAAGTGTGGGGGTGGGGGACGGGGGGGGGGTGGGGGGGGTTTTGAAGAGGAGAGGGACACAACAAAAGCCCTGTCATTGTCACACTCTTCTTAATACAACCGCTGATCTGAGAGTGTAGGACACACCACGAGACATGTGCAGACAAGACATTTTTTGGGGTTTTGTGTTAAAAGTGATAGTGAACAGTTATGTGATGAGAAGTGGATATTGACACAGAACCATGCTTTACCATCGTGAGTACACATGTGTGTGTGTGTGTGCGTGCGTGCGTGCGTGTGTGTGTGTGCGTTTTGTGTGTGGTGTGTGGTGTGTGTGTGTGTGTGTGGTGTGTTGGGGTGAGTCAGTGTGTGTGTGTGTGTGTGTGTGTGTGTGTATGTGTGTGGTGTGTGTGTATCTGTTTTTTTTCTGTTAAGTCATGCATGCACGTCAGTTTCAATTCAGCCTCTCTCTCTCTCTCTCTCTCCTCTCTTCCTCTCTCTCTCTCCTTCTCTCTCCCCTCTCTCTCATCTCTCTCTCTTCTCCTCTCTCTCTCTCTCTCTCTCTCTTTCCCCCCCCCTCTCTCCTTCTCTGGGCTCTCTCTCTCCCCCCTCCCTCCCTTCCCTGACCCACCTCAGTCTCGTGTGCCGTGTATATGTTGTGTGTGTGTGTGTGTGTGTGTGTGTGTGTGTGTGTGTGGTGGGGTGTGTGTGGTGGTGG
>CM031611.1:81934130-81981630 GCA_018398815.1 Conus ventricosus | reverse complement strand
GGATCTTCATCACGGGCGAAACGTGCAGGGCCTTATTTCCACTCCACTCCCAAATTCACACACACACGCGCACACGCGGGGCGTTTCGGTACAGGGGGATTTTTCCCTCGAGTTAACATTGGTTCTGACTCCATTTCCCATACAGTCCTTCGAATGAGACTATAAACCGAGGTTCCATGTGTGAACGCACGCATAACATCTTGCACACACGTAAAAATCCATCACCAACTTTCGGAAGAGTAGGCCAGTTTGGTCGTTGGTATGGATGACACGTTACACATAGCATGCACCTTGCGTGAGAAATGGAAAGAATGAAGGAAGTAAGGAAAATGAGTGATCGATATTGAACGATACTGACTGGATGACACGGGAAACGACTGAATGAAGCTCTGGCTGGCAGCTCTTCAGTCGGCACTACCCAGGTAGGCAGCCCGTTGTGTAAACGAGTGTTGATTGTAAAGCGCTTAGAGCTTGGTCTCTAGCCGAGAATAGGCGCTATATAAGTATTCATTATTATTATTATTATTATTATTATTATTATTATTATTATTATTATTATTATAACATTCTTTAATGTTGTGAAGAAATTGCAAGAAGAAAAAAGAAAAAGAAAAGTTGAAGCCAACAACAAAAGTAAGAAAGAAGAAGAAGAAGAAAAAGGAAAAAAAATAACATTATCCATCTCCCCATCTGCAACACCTCTCGCCCTCCCCACTCCCCCAAAAAGCACGAATGATTTTAGGGGTAAAACTCTGGCTCACACACACTGCATGGGTACATCATAAATCTTTCACTCATTGACATTTTGCATACACTGAATGTGTGTGCACTGCATGTGTACATCATAAATCTTTCACACACTGACATTTTGCATACACCGAATGTGTGTGCACTGCATGTGTACATCATAAATCTTTCACACATTAAAATTTTGCATACACTGAATGTGTGTGCACTGCATGTGTACATCATAAATCTTTCACACATTGACATTTTGCATACACTGAATGTGTGTGCCATCTCTCTTTGGTCGTACGACGACGGCTGACACAAATTGATGTGCTTAAGTTGAACAATTTGAAATAACGCCTTGCATGCTAAGTTTTTTTTTGTATTTCTGAGTCAATTACTTTCTTTTCCAATGCATTCAGATTGGGCTGGGCAGCGTAAGTCTGTTCGATTTGGCTTACATTATGATCGAATTCAAGACTTAACCATGAAAATCTGGTGGAGAATGGATATTAAAAAGCCCAACCTGTATGAAACTTGAACCACGAAGATCTAGTGGAGGAGAGGGAGAAAAACCCCGCCCTCTACGAAATTTTATCCATAAAGGTCTAGTAGGAGAGGCAGAAAAAAGCCCACCCCATGTGAGACTTTATCTATGAAGGTCTAGTGAAGGGAGAAAAAGCTCTCTCCGTATGAAACTTTATCTATGAAGGTCTAGTGAAGGAGAAAAAGCTCTCTCCATATGAACCTTTATCCATAAAGGTCTAGTGAAGGGAGAAAAAGCCCTCTCCATATCAAATTTTATCCATGAAGGTCTAATGACGGAGAAAAAGCCCACCCATATGAAACTTTATCCGTGAAGGTCTACTGAAGGGAGAAAAAGCCCACCTCGTATGAAATTTATCCATGAAGGTCTAGTAGAGGAGAGGGAGAAAAAGCCCACCTCGTATGAAACTTTATCCATGAAGGTCTAGTGGAGGGATAAAAATCTCTCTCCATATCAAACTTTATCCATGAAGGTCTAGTGGAGCGAGAAAAAGCCACCCCATACGAAACTTTATCCATGAAGGTCCAGTGGGGAAGGGAAGAAAAAAAAAGCCCTCTCCATATGAAATTCGAACCACGAAGCTGGGATTGTCTCCCTTCCTAGGCGAGTGTGTTCTCTGGTGGCCCTCCGTTCCACATAGGAGCACCACAAACATGGCATCCTGAAGTGTGAGCTATCCTGCCTTCATTCCTCATCGTGTCTTTGGCTACATTCCCAAGGACCCTTTTTTTTTGTCTTTATTACAGGGTCTGCTTTTGGTGGACTGCCCGTACTCCTCACTACATACAAAATCACATTCATCAGTTCAAGTGCGGTCACCGTCAGACCACTCAGTAGAGGAGATCTTGCACTGCTCCTGAGTCCGTGTGAAAACTGGATCATGCCATTGAAACCTCCTGTGAGAAGGAGGAGGATCGAACGGTCCAATACGTCGGCTCTTCATTTCAATGCACAGAAAGTGCAGAGTGGTACAGGCGAAGTTCAAACAGTTCATGCCACGAAGATGCAACATGCGCCTCATCATGACATAGAATGGATAACCAAAGTGTATGGCACTGTCAGCTTCATGGTACACGGAGCTTGACAAACGCACGGAGCTGAGACGCGTGTACTTGGGGCTGAGAAACGTGACACGGCTGAAAAACGCTCATCTCGTGGAGCTTACAGCACATCTCATGGAGCTTACAGCACATCTCATGGAGCTTACAGCACATCTCATGGAGCTTACAGCACATCTCATGGAGCTTACAGCACATCTCATGGAGCTTACAGGACATCTCATGGAGCTTACAGCACATCTCATGGAGCTTATAGCACATCTCATGGAACTTACAGCACATCTCATGGAGCTTACAGCACATCTCATGGAGCTTACAGCACATCTTAAGGAGCTTACAGCACATCTCATGGAACTTACAGCACATCTCATGGAGCTTACAGCACATCTCATGGAGCTTACAGCACATCTCATGGAGCTTACAGCACATCTCATGGAGCTTACAGCACATCTCATGGAGCTAACAGCACATCTCATGGAGCTTACAGCACATCTCATGGAGCTTACAGCACATCTCATGGAGCTTACAGCACATCTCATGGACCTTACAGCACATCTCATGGAGCTTACAGCACATCTCATGGAGCTTACAGCACATCTCATGGAGCTTACAGCACGTATCATGCAGCACACAGCACATCTCATGGAGCTAACAGCACATCTCGTGGAGCTTACAGCACATCTCATGGAGCTTACAGCACATCTCATGGAGCTTACAGCACATGGAGTTTACAGCACATCTCATGGAGCTTACAGCACATCTCATGGAGCTTACAGCACATCTCATGGAGCTAACAGCGCATCACATGGAGCTTACAGCACATCTCATGGAGCTAACAGCACATCTCATGGAGCTAACAGCACATCTCATGGAGCTTACAGCACATCTCATGGAGCTTACAGCACGTGGAGCTTACAGCACATCTCATTGAGCTAACAGCACATCTCATGGAGCTTACAGTACATCTCATGGAGCTTACAGCACATCGCATGGAGCTTACAGCACATCTCATGGAGCTTACAGCACGTCTCATGGAGCTTACAGCACATCTCATGGAGCTTACAGCACATCTCATGGAGCTTACAGCACATCTCATGGGCTAACAGCACATCTCATGGAGCTAACAGCACATCTCATGGAGCTAACAGCACATCTCATGGAGCTTACAGCACATCTCATGGAGCTTACAGCACGTCTCATGGAGCTTACAGCACATCTCATGGAGCTTACAGCACATCTCATGGAGCTAACAGCACATCTCGTGGAGCTTACAGCACGTATCATAAAGCACACAGCACATCTCATGGAGCTTACAGCACATCTCATGGAGCTTACAGCACATCTCATGGAGCTTATAGCACATCTCATGGAACTTACAGCACATCTCATGGAGCTTACAGCACGTATCATGCAGCACACAGCACATCTCATGGAGCTTATAGCACATCTCATGGAGCTAACAGCACATCTCATGGAGCTTACAGCACATCTCATGGAGCTTATAGCACATCTCATGGGCTTATAGCACATCTCATGGAGCTTACAGCACATCTCATGGAGCTTACAGCACGTCTCATGGAGCTAACAGCACATCTCATGGAGCTTACAGCACATCTCATGGAGCTAACAGCACATCTCATGGAGCTCACAGCACATCTCATGGAGCTTACAGCACATCTCATGGAGAAACAGCACATCTCATGGAGCTTACAGCACATCTCATGGAGCTTACAGCACATCTCATGGAGCTTACAGCACATCTCATGGAGCTTACAGCACATCTCATGGAGCTTACAGCACGTATCATGCAGCACACAGCACATCTCACGGAGCTTACAGAACATCTCATGGAGCTAACAGCACATGGAGCTTACAGCACATCTCATGGAGCTTACAGCACATCTCATGGAGCTTACAGCACGTCTCATGGAGCTAACAGCACATCTCATGGAGCTTACAGCACATCTCATGGAGCTTACAGCACATCTCATGGAGCTAACAGCACATCTCATGGAGCTTACAGCACGTCTCATGGAGCTAACAGCACATCTCATGGAGCTTATAGCACATCTCATGGAGCTTACAGCACATGGAGCTTATAGCACATCAGAGAACAGAGAAATGCAGGTTCTAGCTCACCCGGGCTCAACCAGTTTCGACCGGGCGACTCTAGAACCTGCATTTCTCTGTTCTCTGACAAGTAACACTTCAATAACCAAAAAATAACGATTATCTACAAACAAACATACTGTGTAGGGTTATCCGTTTTTAATACTAATTTACTAAACTTTTCAGATTTTAGTTTTTGTTTAATCCTGTGTTTTTCCTGATCATTTTCAATAACATCATTTTCACGCATACATTCATCAAATGCATCTCTGTCTTTCATGTGAAATAAAACTACAGTCTTTAACTGTTCTCTAAAGTCTTTTAAAACTGAGTTATATTTTTGGCATAAAATCCACACACTTATTCCAGCATGTCTTCCACTGAAAGCCAGTTTTGACAAAGTATTTCTTTTTTTAACTATGTCTCTTTCTGCCGAACAGTCATCTATAATAAATAGTGTCTGCGTTCCTTCAAACAGTCTATAAAACTGTTCTAAACACTCACTCAGTTTATTGCTAGGATCAACTAAATATATGTCATCATCTGTCCATATAAACCTTCTATCATGATATGCTTTGTTCCATTTAAGTGTTGGGCAGAAAATCACAATATGATCAAAATTATAGCGATAAACTGTTTGTAATAGGTCTAGGACAAATATTGTTTTTTCCACAACCAGTCTGCCCACAAATCAATGAGCAATGAGGAGTTTTTGTCATAAAGTTTAACTGCTCCATGGTTTTATAGCAGAATTTAATCTAATTCAGTTATTATGTTTATCATACTCTCTGTCAAAACTTGTTCAGTATAATAAAACCCTATAAGACCTAAATGTGTAAGATTAACCCAATTCAGTTCTGTAAGATTGTTTCTATTTAAGTCAACAGTGATTTTGTTGCTTGTTGTTATAACCTTAATATCCTCACCATTGTGAAGAACGACGATGGTAACTTTAAGACGTTTAACGTCTAAGTTTTGCCAGCTAATATTAATTCCTTTTATAAGGTCGTCACTAACGCCCACAACCCCATCCCTCTCCACATCTTTAAAGACAGAAATTTCAAATATTATTGTGAACGTGTCTCCTAATTTTCTGCTTGGAAAGAACTGTAATTTTGTAGAAGCTTTTTTTTAAACTGTTTCTTTTCTGTGAGGATGTACTGTTTTTTCCCATACGGCGTTATTTCAATTTCTTTCCGACTATTGTCGTCCGGCATAAGACTTACATGTAAAGGGCCAGAGTTGAATGCTTTTCTGAAACTTTTTGACGGCTAAAAAATGTAAATGGCTTATGAATTCAAATTTTGTCCCATTCTAAATATGGTTCTAATGCCATTTGAGGTCAGGTTTTCGAACATTTTATATTCATACTGGCCAACATTATTTGCCTCTAGATTGCGCAGTTAGTTCTAGTTTAGGAACTTTTTTCCCCCAGGGCTTTAGGGTTTTTTGCATTAAAAAAAGGGGCAGTTTTTAAACATAAAAAAAATACAGGACAACAAATGTTTCATGTGTTTCCTCGGCTCATCACCCGCAAAACCAGTGAGAGATTAACCTATTCAGCCACTCAATGATTTTAAAAATTATGAAAATTCCTTACGGATTCAGCCAGATTGAGCAACAAAATAAGTTATATCTACCATGGGATGAGGAAACAAATTTACGCCTTTAAAGTGTCTAAGAATAGCCAACGATTGGCAGCCGACAAAATTCATGTTGACTTACTAATTTTGATGCTTTTCCAGCGGGGCTACCACATTAAAACATAATACGCCAATTTAATTATTGGGCATACTTAAAAGCAAGGACTTAAGCAAAATTCTGTAAAATTTTTAACAAAGTTCCATCTGTTCAAGCCGCGTGCGAACTAAGAACATGTATCGGCCCAGTTGACGTAAAAGAACTAATTTAAACGCCCCAAGGCAGTAAAGTTAGTTTTAAGAATGGAAACGGCGCAAATTCCCCTTGTTGTTTACGCAGATTTGAGTGTTTAGTTCCTATGAGGGCCCCAGCGCCACAAAACTTCGAAAAACAGTCTTAATGAAATCTCAATTGTTCATTTGCTTCATTTTGTAAAGTCGGTGCTTTCATTCAAAGCCAGAATTATATAGAGGGCCTAATGCGCGATACTTCTTAAACGCATGCAGCAAGTGCGAAACCCCCTGTTCTAATATCTGATTACGAAATCCAAGCGCCTGAAGTCAACAACAGTAGACCAGCACTCACTGTGGTTTGGGTTAGCCTCTAAATCCGACGAGGAATCCAACGTGGCCTGGGCCGCGGGTAAGAGCCCAAATGACACATTAGGGGGAAGTTCAGAGGACGGCGCTTTACAAATTTGCAATCTTCACTAAGTTTTGAATCCAAACATGGACGCCCATCTTCTTTCAAATTTGCGAGTTACACTCTCACTTATTTGCAGCAGTACCAAGCTCAGGGTAGCATGCATTGCACAGTCATCAAAAAAAGTACATGTGTTTCACTTTAAATAACATGTCTTTTTATGACTCTATGCACACATGAGGGGTTCATTAGAGTCGCTGGCTATGTCCTTAAAGTCCTGCCCAATAACGGAAGAATATTTTGACTCAACTTTTGTTAGAAAGGGTGTTTACCCTTATGAATACATGAACATTTGGGGAAAGGTTTGACGAAGATACACTTCCACCTAAAGTCGCGTTCTTTTCTAGTCTTAGGGAAAGGACATCAGCGATTTGATTACCAACATGCTCAAGTTTGCGTGGCAAAGGGTTAGAGTGTAAAACGATGGGAGACTATCATGACTCCTACTTGATGGCTGATACATGTTTTTGGCGGATTTTTTTTGAAAATTATAGAAAGACCTGCATGAAACATTACAGCCTTGATCCCGCGCATTATATTTCTGCGCCCGGATGATTTGGGGAGCTTTTTTAAAAAGTTTACTGGAGTACAGATTGATTTATTGTCTGACCTACCAATGATTCAGATGATTGAAAACGGATTGCGTGGAGGAATTAGTATGGCGTCGCATCATTACTGTAAGCAAACAACAAATACTTGAACGACTATGATCCGAGTAAAAGGTTTCTAACTGTCTCATGTATTTAGATGCAAACAATCTTATGGATGGGCAATGGCGCAATCACTTCCGTTACGCAACTTTAAAATGTACACAGAAGAAAATTCCAAAAAACATTCAAAGGCATTAAAGTGGTTGGGCGTTTGGCGCCTGATCAACAGCGTGGATTACATTCTAGAAGTTGACTTAGAATATCCTCATGAACCCCCATGACCTGCATAATGACTATCCATTAGCAGCAGAAAGTCTAAAGATGGCGAAAACAGAACCACCTAAACTTGTGCCTAATTTTCGAGGCAAAAAAAATTATGTCTGTCATTACAGACTTCTAAAAATTTTATTTAAGACATGGGTTGAAGTTGACAGCTGTTCATCGTATAATTGTTTTTGATAAAGAACATTCATGGAAACCATACATCATGAAGAACACTGATCTCAGAACAAAATCCGCAGATGTTTCAAAAAAGACTTTTTCAAGCTGAGAACAACAGTTGTTTCGGAAAAGACAGGGGAAAATCCGCACAAACGCAAAGATGTTAGATTAGTTACCAAAGAAAACGAAGCAATTAAGCGACTTCAAAACCAAATTATCGGACTTCAGAAGATTTCATGATCAGCTTTTTGGCATAATGATGAAAAAAAAAAAAGTCAAATTGGACAAACCTGTATTTTTTGGGTTTACCGTTTTAGAATTATCAAAGCTTTTGATGTTAGAATTTCTTTATGACTACTTTAAACCCCTTGTATCCAAGTCCAGAGTACTTTACACAGATACAGATAGTTTTGTTATAAATACCCCTACGAAGCTTCTATAAAGACATGGAAACCGAAGTGGCTAAAGGAAAATGCGGAGGGTATGATACATCTGATTACCCTAAAGATTCGCCTTTGCATTCATCTGTTAACAAGAAGGTTTTAGGAAAGATGAAGGATGAATTATCTGGAAAGGTGATTAAGGAGTTTATTGGTTTAAGATCGAAAATGTACATTATTTCGAGCCGGGAAAAACCATTAAGAAAGCAAAAGGAATATCCCGCAGTGTTGTGCAGTAAAAAACATATCGCATGACAACATAAAAAAAGCATTGTTTGACAATAAGACTTTTCATCATGACAACGTAAAACTGCGGTCTAATTACATGAGATCAACACAAGGGTTGTAACAAAGAAGTCATTAGATAGAACAAACACAAAACGGGTGTTTGTTAACCCAGGTTTTCATATGCAATTGGGGCACTGGAGGACCGCATAAACAGAGGGTTTTTATATTTTTTCTCAACTTTTATTATAAGATCAATCTAGCTTCATCCAATTCATTTAAATCTTTTCTCATGTTTGCTTGATGCGTTCGAATTTTTTTATTTTTTTCAAGAAAATTTTTTTTTCCCAAATTTTGGGGGTTTGAGTTGTAGGTGATCTGGATGATTTAGCATGCATTGATTAATCCCCGAAAATGTTTCCTTAATAGCATTACACGCATGAAATGATTCCCGCATCATTTCAAGGGTCTTTTCCCTTTACCATTCTGTTTCGTTCTGCACTTCCTTCTGAGTTTTTCCATTTTAAACTCAAATATATTTACGTAAATTAATTAAAGGGGAACTGTGTCTGGTGGGATTATCTGCAGTTCTTCCTTCACAAAAGATTTTGAGGAGCTGGTTGTTTTGTTGTGTCAGTTTCTCGTAAATAATACACGGGCGGATTCATTTTTACAATTCTTTTTATTTCTTTTTATTTCTATGGATCAACGCTCCAAACTGGATCGGTTTTGCCCTGATGCGAGTGTCCCCTTCTGCTTCTCCCGGCAAAAAAAGGTACCTTACTTTTAACCAAACGATAATAGTTTGCCGGTGAACTGGAGTCTTCAGCACATTTATTGTTTGTTTTTTGATTGCTGTACTGGTTTTAGACGACCCTGGAGTCGATGCCCTTTAAATTCTTCATTTTTTTCATTGCGCGAAAAACTGAGGGCAATTTCTAACCCATTCTGTGTTGCGAGAATTGTCAAAAAGCTCTCTGTGATACTGGTAGGAAAAAAGTTTTTTCAGCTAACTGTTTGTTAAAGTTTTCAACTAAAGCCTGGGATCTGTGAACTCCTGGAATCCCTCTTTTAATGGTAACTCTATGTTTTAACAATAATTGATTCACTCGGCCTTTAAATTCTTTCCCATCATCGATTGAATCATGCGAGGATAAGTTAAGGGGCTCGTTGGTATATCAGTTGTATGGCAACAGCAACAGCAGAAGCACTCTTTTGTGTTAATGGTTCAGCATCTTTGTATCTTGAAGCCATGCCCAATTGACCGTGAGTGCGTACTTAAATCTTTTTCGTCTAATCGTATCAAGGGTAAATATAGAAGGTCCATTTGTTTGGGTGTCGTTTGGCGTTGTATTCCAAAGTGCGGTTCTCTGTATTCGTCTGGGCGCAGGTAAATAAATTTGCCAATCGCTTGTTTAGACAGCCATTCCTTTGCTTTTTGTTCACTGACTCCGCTGCTTGGCTTAGCTTTTTTATTGCTGTGATTCCCTTCCAATTTTCCTTTTGGTGAAAAATTTAGATTTTGTTCATTTTTATTCACCCAATATTATGCGAAACAAAAAACC
Source organism: Conus ventricosus (assembly GCA_018398815.1). Lineage (NCBI taxonomy): Eukaryota > Metazoa > Mollusca > Gastropoda > Neogastropoda > Conidae > Conus > Conus ventricosus. The sequence continues at coordinate 81,971,523 of CM031611.1, read as the reverse complement.
AAACGGTCATGCCAAAGACAAAAAACCCCCGATTTCTTGCATCTTTTGTTTTTTTGATGGTTGATAAAAGTCCTGAATTTTGGTGGGGGCAATGTTTTTTATTGGTTTCCCCGTTACAAGATAATATTCTTTTATTGCTTGATCAAAATCTTTAAATGTGTAAGCTGCATGCCCCTGTTTTTCGTTTGTTATTTTAAAATCTAACTGCTCAATTCTCTGCTTTTCATAGGCGTCTTGGCTGCGGCTAGTTGCTCCACAGCTTTGTTATGTCTTTTTCTCTCGCCGTCGTCCGTAGTTTTTACTAAACGCGTAATTACTTCCGCTAAAAGCAAGCGCCTTCACCACAGCGCCACCTTCATCATTTTCGGTGAAGCCATTTTTTATAAATGTATTTTTTATTTACATATTTATACTGTCTGGAATTATTCCTTGCTTACTAGAAAATCTTTCGTAGCAAACGAAGCTGCAATGATAGCAATTAGCTTTGCTGAATCCTCAAAGTCTAGTTTGCCAAGATCTGCCGGTTTTATTTTTAACAAGCTTTTACCAAGCATTGAGTATCCTACACTTAGCCCCCAAAAAACAGCAGAATGGTATACAGGTTGGCAATAGTTTTTTCCCGGGGCCATTTTAAAAAATAAAATAATTATAATTAATAAAAAACTGAACAGCGATGATCTATTAAACCTTCCTGAACTTATGATTACAAATGACCAGGTTGATGAGCAAGCTATTATGCCAAAAAAAAAAGACTGTATTCTTTGGGCAGCTGTGGAAAAACAAAACAGTTCCTCGGAAATGAATTCAGCATAGAACAGATACAAAAAGATGTCCCACAAGCATTATAAAGTATCATAACAGGTATGAAGCGCAACTTGGATCAAGAATGGTAAAAAGTGTAGGACAAACGGTTCTTAGTTTGTACACTAACTAGTCAGTAGATTTGCCCCCATTGATTCTGAACAGACTTTATGTATGATTTAACGCAGGATCCGTTTTAACAAAGTCATTAGAGTCTCTAGGATGTGATCTGTATTACAGATTTGGAACATTGTTATCGGCCGTTAATCATGGGATTATTACTTTTAATCATTTTAGATTTTATTTCCCTTTAAAATGAACGAGTGGAAAATCATCAGAACCAGAATCAGGAAACATTGAATCAGGTGGAGGGAAAGTAACCAAACCAGAAAATCAGCAGAATCAGAAAACACTGAATCAGGCGGAGACCAGTGAAAAGCATCCTCATCCTGGGCGTGTTAAAGCAGGAAAAAATTAGCAGAGGGAACAGACAAAAAAAATTAATGTTACAGAATTAACTCATCATGAAAACATAACACCGCCAACGCCAGAAAAAGTTGATTCAATGCCAGCTATAAAAACTCCATTGATACAAGACCTACAGCACCAAAGTCTTCATGGAATATTGAACTTAAACTGTTGCCATTTTTGGCGCCATTGCTGGGTGTTGGGGGCAGTTATTACGGTTATAAAATATATAACCAATGGCAACAAAAACAAAAGCAATCAAAAAATCTGAACCGCTAAAAACAGAAGACAACAGCACGCCAGAACCGCCAACAACAAAAGATCATTTTGATCCATTTAAAATGCAAAAATATTTTAAGAACTTAAATTAAAAATTTTTTGATAAAAAATAGAACAGGCGTATTATAAAATGATGGAGTCAATAAATAAAGACATGGAGTCTATAAAAGAAAATTTCCATAGACCAGAATTGTAATCAATGTGGGTTTCTTAGGATGTAAGAACTTCATTAAGATCTATGCTGACCCATTTCACACCAATGATGCTGAGCAAGACATCCTCAACGATGACGCGTTTTTTTGAGGGGTGTGGGGTACTATATTAGGCATCTACTATTTAAAATAAAAACATAGGTTGTATTTTTTTTGATAATTATAAGATAACTTGAATAAGAACTTGGTTGTACTTAGAGGATGACTTAGTTATTTATCTTAGGTTAACTTGGTAAGACTTGAGGATGACTTGAGGACAACTTGAATAAGAACTTAGAAGTGACTTGAGAATAACTTGAGAATAACTTGAGGATAACTTGGGTAAGAACTTAGAAGTGACTTGAGAATAACTTGAGGATAACTTGAGTAAGAACTTAGAAGTGACTTGGGGTGAATTAAGTTAAGAACTTAAAAGTGACTTGATGTGTGCATGCGTGGGGTGGGGGTGGGTGGGGTGGAGTGGGGTGGGGGGTGTGCATGCGTGGGGTGGGGGTGGGGTGGGGGGTGTGCATGCGTGGGGTGAGGGTGGGGACGTGCGTGCGTAGGGTGGGACAAAACACACACACAAACAAACAACAAACACAACAACCAACAAACAAACAACAAACAAACACACAATAGACAGGACAGTGCTTGTAGGAAAGTGAAGGGGGCTTTTTGTTGTTCCACTTGAACGTCTCAGGAGAAATGTTTTTCCCGCCGGTTACAGCCCTGGCCAGCAGCGAAGGCTAGGTTGTTGGGGGAAGAAATCGATACAACGGCGGGTGGGTGTTGGAAGTCTGCCGTACAGTCAGAGACCACAGGGACGGCCTAACGCGTGCTGGCCTGCGTGGCGGGGGTTTGGGAAAACTGACGATAGTATGACGGGCTTCTAAAAATGTAACGGTTATGCATAACGTTACTATTTTTAGAAGCCCGTCACAGTAGTTCAGAAAAACTTGACATTCCAATCGTCATAAGAACAAAGTGTTTCATTATACTTTCCTTCTCGCACAAAAAAAAGTTCATCTGGGCTTAGGGCCAGCATTGGCATAGTTAGTGTTTTTTCAAAAGTAAAATACTGCTTTGGTAGAGCTTTTTGGCGGCTCTTAATCGCCCCGTTAGTACACCTGTCGCTAAACATTTTGGGGCTTTTTGTAAAATAGTGGGGCCACCCACTACCCCTTCCAAAAAGCACACGCCTCCAAAACTGGTTTGTGATTCAAGAAGTTCTATCTCTAATTCAGAAAAGATTACTATACGCGACATTGAAATAAAAACAACGAACACAAACAACGAAAACGTCTTCACACCGCCACAGCACTAGAGAAAATGAACAACACAAGTGCTGGGCGGAAATGTCGTCACTACTAATCAGCTGATTCTATCTAGTCTTGTGATTGGCCGGCCTGACAAACAGCCCATCGCGTGATCCGAAAATTGTCATGTCCGGGCCCCGTAGTAAGTAATCGGATAGTGCAGAGTCCTTAGGTAGGCCGGCAACTAGCAATTAAAGGCTTACCCGCCCCCACCGTTTGTATATGGGGCGCCCTTCAGCCACGGCTGCTTTTCCCCTACGTTACCCCTATGGGGGGTGTTCAGCCGCGGCTGCTTTTCCCCTACGTTACTACGGGTACGTTTTGGTTTATTGAAGTCTTACTTGTCAGAGAACGGAGAAATGCAGGTTCTAGAGTCGCCCGGTCGAAACTGGTTGAGACCGGTGAGCTAGAACCTGCATTTCTCCGTTCTCTCACAATTTATGGAGCTTACAGCACATGGAGCTTACAGCACATCTCATGGAGCTTAACAGCACATCTCATGGAGCTTACAGCACATCTGGCATGCAGCAGACAAACACAGGTTTAAAGTGGAAGCTGGCGGACACATATTGTATGGGGTTGACAAACGTAAAGACATGGAACTGGCAAACACAACACATAGAACGGACAAACGCACATGTCATTAGAGGGGACAAAACACACTCCCATGGAATTTACAAACACATCACACAGAACGGACAAACACCAAGGGATAGAGCGACAAACACACTCCCATGGAGCTGACGAACATATCACATGGAGCTGACAAACACATCACACAGAGTTGACAAACAGTCCATGGAGGAGACAAGAAACGTTACATGGAGCTGACAAACATGCATTACATGGAGCTGACAAAAACCCTGTTACATGGAGCTGACAAACATATCTTACATGGAGCTTCAGCAGTTGTGGCGATCCCTCATTGTTTCATAGAACACACCTCTAATTCTATGGCGTTTCTGACACCAGGAACAAAACATCACTGTCCAACGCATTTCCGAAAGGAGCCACTGAAAGATAGGGGGGGGGGGGGGGGGGGAAGAAGAGAAAGAAAGTTACCAAAATAACCCATGGATAAGCAAAATACAGGAGCATGATTATTCAAGTCTATGTCAGTCAGGAATAAGCCAAATAAACGAATGTATTTAAACCTACGAAGGGAAAGTAGGCTACCAAAATAAGCCATGAATGACCAAAATTAAGGAACATAGCTAAGTTCATGTAAGTCATGAATAAGCAAAAGAATTGAACGTATCAAGCCTCTGTTTGAAGATCCAAAACGAACGGAAGAGAAGTTATTTGGGTAGAAAGACAACGCAATAAAAAGGTAATAGTGAGATCCAGTTGCAAAGTGAGGCGACTGCAGGCGGAAATCTAACCAAATTTTAAATTTTAGTAATAGCGCACCGCCAAAAATTACCGTAGATAAAACATAGTTAATTTGAATAAAAGTTAAGTTTCAAAGAGTTATGGAAATAAGCATTATTGAGGGAGGGGGGGGGGTAGGAGTGCAGCTGAACAAGTCCTAACTCACAATGAGAATGACTCAACGGGGATGAAGTTGGGAACAGGAGATAATGGGGGGGGGGGGGGGGGGGGGGGGGGGGGGTGATTACGACGTTAAGATATAACTAATGAATTCATCACTGACACGTAATTCATGGAAAAAGACAAACTACCTTTCTTGTTTGACAGAATCTAACATGCTGCTCGTCACTCCAGCCCCTAAAAGGACAAAGTGCTTCTATTGTTGAGAGAAGTCAACATGCTGTTTATCATATGTGAATGAGAGAGAGAGAGAGACGGAGACACAGACAGACAGACAGACAGAGACTGCCTTCTTCTCTTCTCGATTGACGTCACCATGCTTTTATCACACGTGAATTTAAAATAAAAATAAAAAATTAAAAAAATTAAAAAATCGGAAATGAAATGAGGTAGGGAACAGTAAACGATAAACAGTAAACAAGTGGGGTATGTTTTGCTCCCATAAGGAAACCTAACACAGAGTAACTTTTATTCAAGACTGGCACAGCCTTTTAAACTTGAATAAAGTCAGACAAATACATAGACGAACAATCTAATAGTGGGGGAAAAACAAGCGCAGGCCAACAACTGAACTGTCTGGCAAAGATTTGGACTTGAGGGGAGGGGAGAGGGGAGGGGAGTTTGAAGATGGAGAAACTGGGAAAATGAAATTTAAAAAAAAAAAAAATGTTACAGATATGAAAACTTCTCTAGCTGCATAAGGGAACCATCGCAATCCCTTGGAGCAGGCAATACAAATATATCTGCCTTCAAAAGGGATTGCGATGGTTCCCTTATGCAGCTAGAGAAGAGTTTTCATATCTGTAACATTTTTTTTTTTTTTTTTAATTTCATTTTCCCAGTTTCTCCATCTTCAAATTCCCCTCCCCTCTCTCCCCTCCCTCAAGTCCAAATCTTTGCCAGACAGTTCAGTTGTTGGCCTGCGCTTGTTTTTTCCCCACTATTAGATTGTTCGTCTATGTATTTGTCTGACTTTATTCAAGTTTAAAAGGCTGTGCCAGTCTTGAATAAAAGTTACTCTGAGTTAGGTTTCCTTATGGGAGCAAAACATACCCCACTTGTTTACTGTTTAAAATATAAAAAAAAAGACAAACTGCCTGCTATCTTGAAAGAAATTAACACATGCTGTTCTAAAAAAATAAAAAAAATATTTTAAAAAAGTGTGTGTGCGTGTGTGTAGTAGTAGTAGTAGTAGTAGTAGTAGTAGTAGTAGTAGTAGTAGTAGTAGTAGTAGTACTTCAGTTTTACGTCTGTTCACATTTGTGATATTAGAGGAAGAGACAGAGAGGGGGGGAGGCGAGACACACAGAGAGAGAGAGAGAGAGAGAGAGAGAGAGAGAGAGAGAGAGAGAGAGAGAGAGAGAGAGAGAGAGAGAGAGAGAGGAGAGAGAGAGAGAGAGAGAGATGCATAAATGTCTGTGACCATGCAAGTGTATGCATAATGTGGTTATCTAAGTGCATATATATGTCCCTCTTTACATCCCTACAACATACCTACAAATAATCTGACAGTAAATGCTTAACTGGATTACAAATTAAAGAAAAAACAACACTAAAGGCAAACTTTAAATCTGAAAAGGCATCACACAAAGACATGCCTGATAATGGTGGTAAATGAGCTTGAAGAGGTAAACAGTCAAACAGCAGATGCTTACTGGTTATTCTTCGTTCTCCACAAATACATTTTGCTTCGTTTATATATTAAGTTTTTAAGGCATCAAGTTTTGATTTTAAAAAATACTGAAATGAAATGTCTGTATTGGTACATATTTTCCACATGTTCATAACTAATTAAATGGGTTTTTTTTTTTATCAGCCACACCAAGGAACGTATTTTTGCAGTGTTTTCTGAATCGGCACCAGACGGTTTGCTTTAATACTTGATTGGCTTCAAGTAGAGTGATACCGTGGCAGACTTTCCATTTCTGGCTCCTCTCTTTGCGCATCTATCAGCGAGCTCATTACCCCAAATACCACAATGCGAGTGTGTATGTGTGTGTGCGTGGTGTGTGTGTGTGTGTGTGTGTGTGTGTGTGTGTGTGTGTGTGTGTGTGTGTGTGTGTGTGTGGTGTGTGTGTGTGTGTGTGAGTGTGTGTGTGTGTGTGATGTGTGCGTCCGTGCGTGCACGGGCGCGCGTGTGTGTGCGCGCGCGCGCGCGTGCGTGCGTGTAAATGTGTGTACGGGCATTGTGTGCGTGTGTGTGTATGTGTGCGTGTGCGTGTGTGTGTGTGTGTGTGTGTATATATAGATGTGCGTGCGCGTGCCCGTGCGCGCGCGGGCGTGTGTGTGTGTGTGTGTGACACTAGAGCAAAACTGACCTACTTAGGCCTGTACTCATTCACTGAAGTTACTACAGTCATCAAAAATTTGCTGAGAGAGGGAAAAGAAAGAGAGAGAGAGAGAGAGAGAGAGAGAGAGAGAGGAGAGAGAGAGAGAGAGAGAGAGAGACAGAGAGAGAGAGAGAGGGGAGAGAGCAAAGGAGGGAAGGGACAAAGAGGGATGTAGAACTCGTCACCTTTTAACGAAAGATGAATGCTAAAAGTATTAACCCACGTAATATAAAACCCATCTGTCCATTGTCTGATCCATCGAGTGAAAGAGGTCACGTTACCTTTAGGCTTTTTTTTTGTTTTGTTTTTGTTTTTTGTTCTTTTAATTAAAGTGGGGAAGGGCAGGAGTATTAGGAGTGGGCAGTATCTGCAGATTCCCCCCCCCCCCCCCCCCCCCCCCCCCCCCCCCCCCCCCCCCCTTCCCTTCCAAGTGTCAGTTGCGGTGATATTTGAGCTTTGGATTTTACGCACTTGAAGGGAGAGAAACCGCTGCTTATGTCAGGCTATCAGCGAAATTTTGCCTAATTCAGTGCTTATCTCCCTTAGTCTGTGTGTTCTGGTACACTAAAGTCGACGTCTGAAAAATACATGCACATCATCTGTAATCACGCACGGGCGTGCACATGTAAAGGCTTATCCATCACACATGCGTGCGTTCAACCACACTTGCGCGCGCGCGCATGCACACACACACACACACACACACACACACACACACACACACACTACACATCACACACACACACACACACACAATATGCAGATGTGTGCGTGCAGGACCATGTTCACACAAGCCCATATATCACACACATGCACACACATGCAGAGGAGAGGAGAGGAGAGGAGAGGAAAGTCGTGTTTTGCCAGCTCTCTCCATTACATGGAATTATTCAGCTTACAAGTTGTGTATGGTTACGATTTTCTGCAGTGAAGCTTTTGCAGATGTGAGGAGTCCATTGGTGTTATTGATTTATATTAGTGTCCTTTGGTTTGGCTGTTAATTGCATCTGTAATTGTAATACACAATTAAGAAGGACGAATCGTTTTGAAAAGAATTCACTGTGGAGTGTGAAGGAAAGGTGAGATGCACGTGCAATTTTCAGTGTACAGTTCGCCCCTGCCTGGCCATAGCTTTGTGTGAACACTGTTTTGTGTAATGATGGCCCGTGCGTAAATATTCCGTGATTGAGTGTGGCAGTGCAAACACATGGGTGAAAATGTAAACAAAGGACTCTTTCCTAATACCGGCCTATAATGACAGATGACAACCCCTCATTCAGAGACTTACAGCTATGTGACACTACTGACATTGTAGACAAGAAAAAACTTGTTCAAACTGCTGATAGTATACAGAAACGATTTTGGTGTGGTGAAAAAGAACTGTTAGTATGGCGAAATGCTTTGCTGTATCGTTATTCTGCCATACCAGAGCGTACAGTCAAACTACAAATAATTGATTTTGATTTAAATGATGAAGTTTTGTCACTCCCTGGCTTACAGTGGATTATTGATCTACCAAATGAGCTGGCTAAAACAACCATTCGCCTGTTCTGGAGATCAACAAAACGCATTACAATCACTTTGTATTTCAAATCAAACCAAAATGCCGGCACTCTTCTCTATCAAGGGAAAGACTGTTGTTACTGGGAGAGAGAACGGGGAAATACCAATCCTGGGCCACTTCCGCCCTCACCCAGTTCGGGCGAAAGTAACCCAGGATTGGTATTTCCCCGTTCTCTGAAAAGTAAGACTTCAAACTATGTTTTCCTAATCATTTTCGCGCAAAAAGTATTTTATACTATATTTTTGCGGAGACAGTCCAAATAAAACTTGGTTGAGACACTGTGCGAAAACCCAAATTTGGGGGCTTGGGGTTTGTGGAGGCGTCCCCTGGACGGTCCTATGCCCTTTAATTATGGCGCCATAAGGTAGGGCTGGCGTACCTGGCCGTGTGGCGAAGGGTTGCCTGTGATTTTTTCATTTAGAACGGAGCCATGGCTCGTGTTCGCGTTTCACAAAATATGTCCCCCGGCCACACACATACCACAAAAAAAACCTACACGCCGGCACACACACAAACACCACACACACACACACACACAACACCACACACCCATTCACACACACATCACACGCACGCCGCAGACGCGCACGCACGCACGTCGCAGGGCGCTTTTATATGCACATGCTCTTCTCTCACAAACACACACACACACCACACAACACACACCCCCAAACACACACACACTCATCACCCACACACAACACTACACTCAAACAAAAAAAACACACAAAACACACACACACACCACACCCCACACACACTTCACCGCACAACCACAACCACACCCACACAACACAACACACACCCCCAAACCTACACTAAAACAAAAAACCACAAAAAACCACACACAACACACACACAAGCACGTATGCCGGCTAGATAGAAAAAGCGCGGGCCGAGCGGTCTTTTGCAACTGTGTGTTTTCCCATGTTGTGCCCAAAAAAATAAATAACCTGCTCGGGCTTCTGCGTTTCTTCTTTTCGGGCCCAAGTGCGCGGGGAAACTTGCCTTTTTTACATCAGCAAATTTTCACGAATTTTCTAGATGCCAGTGACACCCCACGTAAAACTACTCCCCGGGAAAAGAGCCGGCCTTTTTAGCCATGGCTTCAAGGACGGCGTGCTTTGTTTACGGGGAACAACTTTTGTTTTGGGGTCTTTGCAATACTACAGCTTTGATGGATTTTAAACAAAGAAAATTAGGTGGCGTGTTTTTTACCTTGAAAGCCAAAGGCAGTTTTGGTTTTTTGGGAAAGGGGGGGAGAAAGAAAAAAGAGAACAACCATTAAGGGAACTACACGCTCCTTTGAAAGCTTGGGGTTTCCACAAAAAATTTGAAGGATTTGGGAATGGCGGTCCAAAACCCCGGATAAAAAAGAGGGGGGTGTGGTTTAAAAATTTTTTTTTGTGCAAAAAGGGAAATTTAAAATGAAACTTTTTGTTGTGGGAGGCAACCTGCGGTGAAGTTAGCCTTGCGACTGCTACTAAAAAATAGCCGTTCTGCGGGAAAGCCTTATTTTCGTAGCAAGGGTCCCATAAATTACCCTTGCTACTGCTACTTAAATGCCGTTATGGTGAACGCCTTTTTTTAGTGCAAGAGGGGGCGGAAAACCCACCTTGTAAAATTTAGCCGTTCATCGTGAAGCCTTTTTTAGTGAAAGGGGGTGCTTTTAAAAAACCCGTTTTGCAAAAAAATAACCGTTCTCGGGAAGCCTATTTATAGTAGCAAGGGGGCTACGGTAAATCCCCCTTTTGCTTAAATAGCCGTTCATGCTGTGAACGCTTTTTTTGTGCAAGGGGGTGCAGTAAATCCGCCTTCTTTTAAATAACTTTTAGGCGGTGAACGCCTATTTTGCGCAAGAGGGCGCAGTACTCCCTGACTTGTATTGCGGACACTAAGGGAGGTAACCCCGTTTACCCCCACCCCCCCTTGCACCCCCCCACCCCACCCCCCCACCCGCATGCACACCCCACCCCCCCCCCCCCCCCACCCCCCCCCAGCTGCACCCCCCCCACCCCCCACCCCAACCCCCACCCCAGCATGCACTCGTTACCAAAAGTTGCCTTAAGTAATCCTCAAGTCACCCTAAGTCACTTCTAAGTTCTTACTAAAGTTGCCTAAAAGTCTTCCTCAAGTATCAAAAGTTTTTACCCAAAATATTTCAAGTCCTTCAGTTCTTTTCAGGTTTCTAAAGTACCCTCTAGTCACCCGAAGTTCCTCAAGAATCCAAAATTTTTTTTTAATTAAAGTCCCCCCAAGTTCTTAATAAGTTCTTGATAAGTTTTTGATTAAGTCACCTCAAGATATAACTAAGTCATCCTTTAGTAAACCCAAATTTCTTAAGTTATCTTATAATTATCAAAAAAAATAAAATTTGTTTTTTTTAAATGCAGATGTCAATTTAGTACCCCCAAGCCTCAAAAAGTGTCATTGTTGAGGATGTCTTGCTCAGCTTTTCTCTGTAGATCTAATAAAGGTCTTCATCCTAAGAAACCCGCATTTTTTTAAATTCGGGTTTATGGAAATGTTTTTAGACTCCATGTCTTTTTTTATTGACTTTTTTTTTTAATACGCCATGATCTATTTTTTTTAAAAAAAATTTAAAAATTTAAAGTTTTTAAAAATAATTGCATTATAAATGAATAAAAATGATGCTTGTTATGGCGGTTTTGGGTGCAGTTGCTTTTCTGTATTTAGTGGTTCAGTTTTTTTTTAACTTTTTTGTTTTTTTGCCATTGGTTATATATTTTATAACCGTAATAACAGCCCGCGCAGCAAGGGGCCCCAAAAAAAATGGAAACAGTTTTAAGTTCAATTTCCATGAGTTTTGGGTGTGTAGGTCTTGTATAAAGGAGTTTTTATGCGGGATTGAATAAAATTGTTCTGGCGCGGCGGTGTTTGTTTTCATGTGATTATATTCTGAAAACTTTAATTTTTTTTTGTCTGTTCCACTTGCAAATTTTTTTTCCTGCTTTAACACCCCCAGGATGGGAGCTTTTCACTAGTCCCACCTGGTTCAGTGTTTTCGCGTTTTTCTGGTTGGTTATTTTCCCACTGTTTCAATTTTTCCCTGATTCTGATGATTTTCCAGCTGTTCTTTTAAAGGGGAAAACAAAAATCTTATGTTAAAAGTTTTTAAATCCCATGTTTATGGCGATAAAATGTTCCAAAAATCTGTAGTATAGTAAACCCCCTAGAGACTCTTTGATTTTGTTAAACTGGATCTTGCGTTAAATAACGTAAGTCTTTTTTCAGAATAAAGGGGGAGCAAATCTCGTAGTTTAGTGTAAAAATAAAAACCCGTTTGCCCCACTTTTCCCATTTGACCCCAGCTGCGCTTCTCCTGTTATGATCTTTAAAAATGTTTGTGGCGACATCTGTTGAATTGTTCTATGCTGAATTCAGTTCGAGGAACTGTTTTTTTTTTTCCAATGCTCCCAAAAAGAATACACCCTCTCCTTTTTGGGCAAATGTTGGTAATAGCTTGGTTTTCAAAAGTTCAGGAGGTTTAGGCTGCCTTGGCTGTAGGAGTCATCGCTGTTTTTTTTTTAAAAATTTTAAAAATTATTTTTTTTTATAAAAATGAGCCCAAAAAAAACTTTTTACCAACCTTGTTTACCATTTGTGTTATTGGAGGATAAGTGTAGGTATCAATGTTTGGGTAAAAGCTGTTAAAAATTTAAAACCCGCAGTCGGGAAACTAGACTTTGGGTTTCAGCAAAGCTATTGCTATTTTTGCGTTCGTTTGCTACGAAAGATTTTTTAGTTAAGAAGGGAATAATTCCAGACATATAATTGTAAAAAAAAAATAAATTTATAAAAAGGGTTCACTCGCAAAAATGTGGGGCGCTTGGTAAATGCGCTTGCTTTTAGCGGAAGTAATTTGCTTTAGTAAACTGGGGGATGACGGCGAGAGAAAAAGACATAAAAGCTAGGAGAAACTGCAGCTGCACAAGACCCCTTGAAAAGCAGGACTTGAGCAGTTGTTTTTATTAATGACACACTAAAAAAAAAGGGGCTGAGTTTTCACATTTAAAAAATGTTGATAAAGCAAAAAAACAATATTTCTTGTAACAGGCAAACAATCGAGACATTGCCCCCCCCAAAATTCAGTGACTTTTATCAACCATCAGAAAAAAAAAAAGATGCAAAAAATGGGGGTTTAGGGGTCTTTGGGTATGATGTCGTGTATTTTTTTGCGCATAATATTGGGCTGAATAAAAATGAAAAAAAATCTATTATTCCCCAAAAAGGATTTGGAAGCGAAAACAGCATTAAAAAAGCTAACCCAAGCAGCTGGGGTCAGTGAACAAACGAAAAAAGATGGTTATTAAAAAGCGTTTGGAAAATTTTTATTTCCCTCCCCCCCCAAACGGATACGAGACCACACTTTGTAAATAAAATACGAACGACACCATAAAATGGATCTTCTATTTTCCCCTTGATGGATAACGAAAAAGATTTAAGTCGCACCACAGTCTTTGACATAGCTTAAAGGTAAAAAGATGCAGAACTTAACACAAAAGAGTGTTCTGTTTTGCTTTGCCTAAAATGATTCCCAACGGGCCCTTTAATTTTCCCTCGCTGTTTAAAGTCGATGATGGGAAAGAATTTAAAAGGGCCCAATGAATCAATTATTGTTAAAACACGAGTTCTATTAGAAGAGGCATTCCGGGAGTTCCAGATCACAGGCTTTTTTGAAAATTTTTAAAAAAACATTCCCAAAAAGCTTTTTCCCCTTTCCGTATCACGGAGCTTATTAAACCTTCGCAACAAAGAATGGGTTAGAAGATGCCTCAGTTTGCGCGCAATGAATAATAAAGAATTTAAAGGGGTTTTAAAACCGAAAGCAATCAAAGAAAAAAAAATTAAATTTGTGAAGACTCCGTACACCCAGAAAACTATTAGTTTGGTTTGAAAGTAAGTCCCTTTATTTCGGGAGAAGCAGAAGGGGAACTGCTCGGGGCCCAACCCGATCCGTTTGGGTGTTGACCTATGAAATAAAAAGAATTGTAAGATGAATCCGCCCCGTGTTTTTTACGAAAAAACTGAACAACAAAAAAAAACCGTCCTCAAAGATTTTTGTGAAAGAAGAACTGCAGATATTCCCCCAGACACAGTTCCGCTTTAATTAATTTACGTAAACATTTTTTGGTTTAAAAGGAAAGGCCAAAAGAAAGCGAGAACAAAACAAAAATGGTAAAGGAAGAGCCCTTTGAAAATGTGGGGAAATCATTTCGGCGTGTAATCTATTAAGGAAACTTTTCGAGGTTTAAATCAATGCAGCTAAATCTCAGATCACCTACAACTCAAACCCCCCAAATTTGGGAAAAAAGAATATCTTGAAAAATAAAAAAAAATTCCTCGCAAGAAAACAGGGAAAAAAGATTTAAATAAATTTGGATGAAAGCTTGTTTGATTTTATAATAAAAGTAGATAAAAAATAAAAACCCCCCCTGTTTATGCGGTTCCAGGCCCGTTGATAGAAAACTCGGTTTAACAAACCCCCGTTTTGTGTTTGTTCTTTAAATGATTCTTTGTTAAACTTTTGTGTTGTTCATGAGATTAGATGGGTTTTTTTAGTTGTCTGATGAAAAGTTTATTGCCAAACATGCTTCTTTGGTTGTCTTGTGATTGTTTGATGCCAACGCTGCGAGTATTCCTTTGCTTCTTAATGATTTTTCCGGCTCGAATACTGTTTTTTTTTGCCTTAAACCAACAAACCCCTTGATCACCTTTCCAGAAAATTATCCTTCATTTTTCCCTAAAACCTTTCTTGTTAGTAATTAAATGCAAGGCGAATTTTGGGGTAATCGATGTTCATACATCCGCATTTTTTTGCTATTTCTTTTCCATGTTTTAAAAATTCTTCGGGGAGGTTTTTAAAACAAAACTTCTGTATCTGTGTAAAGTACCTGGGATCAGGATGAGGGAAAAAGTAGTCAAAAAAGAAACTCTAACTAAAAAAGCTTTGTTAATTCTAAAACGAAACCCAATAAATACAGGTTTTTTAAATTTGATTTCTTTTTTTTCATTATTTGCCAAAAGCTGATCATGAAATCTTCTGAAGTCCTGATAATTAGGTTTTGAATTTTGCTTAATTGCTTCTTCTCTTTGGTCCAAATTGCATTTTTGTTGTGCGGTTTTCTCCATAGTCTTCCAAAAAATGTTGTTCATCAGTTTAAAAAAAGTCTTTTTCTAAAGCTCTGTGGTTTTTGCCCGAGGTCAGTGTTTTTTTTGAGTAGGGTTTTCATGAAATGTTTTGCAAAGCAATATGCGATGAACGCTGCAATTCAAAGTTTAAAATAAAATTTTTTTGGTCTGAATGACAGACATAATTTTTTTTTGCCTCAAAAGATTGGCACAAGTTTGGGGCTTCTTGGTTCCATCTTTAGCTTTTGTGTAAATGGGTAGTCTTATGTAGGTCAGGGGTTTCATGGGGATATTTAAGTCAACTTTGAATGAAACCACGCTGTTGTCAGGCGTTAAAAGCCCCCCATTTTTCCCTTTTGAATATTTTTCGGATCCCCCGCCTTTTAAATTTTAAAGTTGCGAAGGGAAAGCGATTGGCCCATGCCCATCCTTACGTTTTTTGCAAAATACTAGTTTGTTGCCTTTTCTCGGATTTTTAGTCGTCAAGTATTTTTTGTTTGCTTTCAGTAATGTGCGACCCATACTAATTCCTCCACGCAATCCTTTTTAATCTCTGAATCATTGGTAAATCTGCATAAATCAATCTGTATCCCGTATCTTTAAAAAAGCATCCAGCTCTCCGGGCGAAAAAAAAATCGCCCGGTCCCGGTTTAAGTTTCATGCAGGTCTTTTTATAATTTTCAAAGACGTCCCCCCAACAAACATGTTCGCCTCAAGTAGGAGTCATGTAGTCTCCCCTGTTTTTCACTCAACTTTTGCCACGCTTCTTGAGCTGTGGTAATCTGAATATGTGTCCTTTCTCAAGACTAGAAAAAAAACGCGCCTTTAGGCGGAAATGAGTCTTCATCAAAAACCTTTCCCAACTGTTCATTTACTCAAAGGGGAAACCCTTTCTAACAAGCGTTGGGGCAAAAATTTTTCCCCTTATTGGGGGACTTTAAGGCTAGCTAGTGACTCTAATATCCCCTCATGTGTTGCATAGAGTATAAAAGACTTTTTTATTTTGATTAAGAATGACTTTTTGTGATGTGCAAAGCATGCTACCTGAAGGCGTTGGTTACTCTTGCAATATAGATGAGAGTCGTAACCTCGCCCAAGTTTGAAAGAAAATGGGCAGCTTCATGTCTTTGGTTTAAACTTTGTTGAAGATTGCTTTGTTGTGCGCAGCTCCCCTGAATTTCCATTGTGTTTAGGTTCTTATGTTGGATTCGCTGGTCGTGAGGGCCCCAAAACCACAAAACCCAAAAGTGGGGTGCTGGGCATTGTTGTTGGCTTCGGGGTCATCATGATTTTAGATAAATTCAGATTTTAGAACAATATTACGCACTTGCTGCTGCGCTGTAAAAATCTTTAGCCCCTTGGCCCCTGTTTAATTTGGCGTGAATGAGCACCTCCGACTAAAAATAATGAAGGCAAATGAACAAATCTGTGATTACATTAGACTGTTTTTCGAAAGTTTTTGGGCGCTGGCCCTTTTAAGGAACAATAAGGACTCGAAGTTGCGAAATGTATGGAGAATGTTGCGTTTTTTCCGTTTTTAAAATAACTTTGATCCCGGTGGGGGGGTAATTAGTTTTGTTTACAGTCAAAATGGGCCGATACAATGTTTCTTATGTTCCTTGCCCCTTGAACAGATGCATTTTGTTAAAATTTTTTGCAAATTTTTTTGTGCCCATCTTTTTTAAGTATTTCTGCATTAGTTTACTCATTGTTTTATCAATGTGTAATGTGGCAGCCCGGGTGAAAAATTAGTAGTAAATCAACATGATTTTTGTCTGGGCCTTTTGGGGTTTTTCTTGGACACTTTATCGGCTGTAGATTTGTTTTTTTCATCCCCTGTGTAGATATTGCAGTTATTTGGTTTTTTTTGTTTTTCAAAATGTCAAATTTTTCACACTAACAGGGAAAAAATATTCCATTGAAAGGTAAAATTTTTGGCGTATTTCCGATAGTTGTCACTCTTTTGCGGTTTGCGGCATGAGCAGCCTTGAAAACACACCACTGAAACATTTGTTGTCGAATTTTTTTTTGTTTTAAATGCTCTCTTTTAAAAAAACTCCCGGGTAGCGGAATGTAAAGCTTGCCTACAATCGGTGCATACTTGCCCCGTTTTAATTAATTCTAAGACTTTGCCCTGGCCAACCCGGCCCCCTCATTTTAGTTCTTCAGCGGCAGCGTAAAAAAAATGTGTAAGCGTTTGTCTGCCCAAAACCCGGGTGTTAGTCATTAGGGAAAGAAAAGTCGTTGTTTGTCGAGACCCCGATTCTGATTTTCTTCATTTATTGTTTCATAGTCGATTAAAACAGCAACATTACTTTAACTGGCGGGTCTATTTTTAGTTTGCCCCGGAACTTTAGAAAAAGCATGAACCACTTTCCTGTAGTTTGTTGGGTCAATGACTTCTAAATCAAAAATCATTCGTGCTCTTGATAAACGCTCTTTAAGCATTTTTAAACAATTCATCGGGCCTTCAATTTCTTAGCTGCTGTCTTTCTTTTCTAAGCCCAAAATTTATTTAATTTTTCAAAGGCTTAATCAGAAATTAATATCAACGGTCTTTTTGTGCTTAACTCATAAACTAAAGTTAAAACCCCTTGATGTTGTTATTGAGCTGTTTAGAAAAAGGTTTAATGTCTCGTTTTTTTTTTAAGCATTCCTTTTTTTTTGCCGGCGTTGGCTGTTGAGAAAAACTGTCCTTTCCTTTTTTTGAAGATCAAACTTTTTTTTTTTGTAGTCATCAAAAACGCCCGTAAACGATTTAAATTTTTCACCCTGATGTTTTAGTCAAACAACGTTTTTTTGTCAGTTTTAACGAATAAGTTTAGCGTTATTAGTTGAACCATAGCTGTGTGCTTTTGGGTTTTGTTTTTAATTTTTTTCGGCGCATTGTAATGAACAAGGGCCCCAGAGCTAAAGACAAACCACTAGAGGTAAAGCTGCGGGGCGCCTATGCCCCTTGCTAAGAGACCAACACTGTTCTGCGTAGGGCGCTTTAGTCGATGCTCCGTATTGAATATGTAACAGATTAAAGGCAGGAATACTTCGTTTGGTTTTTTCTGTATTTTGAAAGGTCCTGCTCTGTTTTTGGGTTTCATTTGCGTTGTTTTTTAATTGAAGGCTTTTATGTCGGGGTTTTACTATCTTTTCTTGGGGGGCGCTGTGGACATTTGGATATTTTTTAACAGCATGCTTTTTATAAATAAAAATAATTTGTATTGTAATTTTTTAATTGTTATTTTCAAAATTCAGCTGCGCTCTATAATAAAAAAAATGTACATTTAAGGGGTTTATCGGTTTTCTTCTTTATCAATTTGAAAGTTTATTACGTTCTTTACAGTTTCCCTTCCATGTAGCTGATTTCCCGTTGACCCTTTGGTCAATCCTAAACCGTATTTTGTTGTTAAAAAACTAAAAATTTCCTGTGAAAGGGGTAGTTCTTTAGCCACAAGGTCAACTGTTGGATTTTACACCTCCCACCCCCAAAAAGTTTTCTTTTTTCACAAAGTGATAAGGTTTTTAAACCCCCGCTAGATTTTGGTTAGGATGCCCTCAATGAAATTTTACTTTCGTTATTTTTGGGTTAAAAAATTTTCACTTCTCTTTTGAATGGTTTTTACTTTCCCCTAAATACCTTAAGCGATTTGTGGACGTAAAACTAAAAAATTTCCTATAGTGTCTGCCCTTTCTAGGGGTTTTTGTATGTGAAACCCTTTCGTAATTTTGTATTTTGTTTATATTGTTGTTTAAAACGCCTTGCTAAAATTTGGGTTGCTAACAACGTAAACCCCTAGTGATGTCAGAAATGCTTTTTACTTTGCTTCGGTGTCTGATGTTTGATAACGCGTTTCACTTTGTATTCATTAAAGTTAGTTTATATGACATTGTCTTTTAAGTCCTTGAAAAATATGGGGGATGCGCTTTTAACAATAAAATCTAAAGGAATGGAAAAAGCGATTTCCAAAACGCAAAATTTAAGCCGCAACTTTTTGCCGCTTTAGTATCGCGGACCTATTCTAGTTTTGTGCTTTTCATTTTCTTTCCTTGAAACGCAAGTGCCCCTTTTAGTCCGGTTAGCCATAGATCAGAATGGTTTTTAAAAAAATTTTCTGCTTGTGTAAGAAAATATTTCTTGCCCCTCAAGTTTTATAGAAATTTTCTTAACGTTGCCCGTCCCCAATTCTGTACCCAAATGTCCCGTTTGGGTTGTTTTTGAAGCAAGCGCTATTTTTAAAATAAAACGCGAAAAGCCCGGCACAATACTATTTGCTCCCAGGGCTGGGAAAAATTTTACAGTAAGAATTTGATTGCTCATAGTAGATGGATTATTTGGAAAAAGTAAAAGTCCCCTTATTTTTCCCTTTCCCCCAAAGGGGTTTTTCAGTCTTCTATGCGGGTCATGAATCGGCATGTGCTTGTGCATTTTTATAAAGCAAAATAAAAAAATAATTATTTAAAAAATGGCAGGAAATTTAAGATGAAGAAGATTATGATGTTTTTTTATCCTGGGACGACTGAGTGAAATGATCCTTTAATACAACCTCGTCAAAAGCTCTCAAGCGGCATGAATTAAAAGAAAGTAAGGTTAAATCCTTTTTTCGAAAAGTTTAGGCCAAGAACCCCCCGAATTTAAGACCCAAATGATTTTGAATTAAAGATGACATTTGTCTGTAAAAAACGATCAAGGGGAAAATTGTTCGGCTTACAACTAACCCCACCACAAAGTTTTTTTCCAAAAAGTACAATTTACAAAGACTCAGTGTGAAGATCAAAAACGCCTTTGGGTTTTTTGACCGAAATTAAGGGGGGAGGGAGTTTCTAAACTTCAAAACAACTGCGGAACTCCCAAAGCTAAACCCAAAAAACAAAATGGAAACTTGAAGAATTAAATCTTCGGAGATGAAAAAAATAAATGCAATAGAAAAAGAAACCCGTTTTTTAAAGAAAAAGCATTAAAGACTATACACGCTCACCCCTACCCCTGCGGAAAAAAGCGGCCCTTGATATGCTTTGAGAAGCTCAAAAAGGGGAATTTAAAAAACAATTTAGCAAAAAATAGGTGAATTAGATGGGATTAAAAAGAGAAAAAGAAAAAAGTTGAGGCTGATGCGCCAATTAGGGTGTATTAAAAAAAAGAATAACCCCAAAAACTAAAGATCTTGAAACAAAGGAGATGGGAAGATAGAAGCGGACTTACCCAAAACCCAATTTCGAACTCAAGTGAAAGAATAAAGAAAACTATCGAAAAAAATTTTATTGAAGACACAAACACTAGCGAAAGAATAGAAAATGTTTGGAGCATGGGTCACTTTGCAAGCGTTATAACAGCCTTTGGATTTGCTAAGTACACTGGTGGTGGCTATTCAGGCGGCGGTGGAGGGCAAAATTCGTGCCTCGCCCCCACGCCTCCCCTAATAAAAACATGGGTTAAAAAAACAGTTTTCATCTTGCGGATTTATTAAAAAAAAAAGCCCCGGGAAAGCCCTGGACGCTTTACCGGATTATTGGGGGGGTTTGTCAGTGGCTTTTGTTACTGAAGAAAGAGTTGGTTTATGGGTGAGCATTAGGGCTTAGTTTTGTAAAAGTTGGGGTTCTATTTAGTAAAATAAAGCCCAAATAAACCCATGCCCGTTAATCCAAGAAAAAGCGCTGTCTTTTTTATATTATGGTCCGCGACAGAGTCCGCGAGCTTTGCTGAGTCTTCAATGACTTTGGGGGTTTGGACTTGGGAAATTTGATGACTAAAATTTGGGGGTTCTTTTATTGTTTGTAATTTACTGGCTCGAATTTTGTCGTTTTTCCCAACCCTTTTGTTCTTGCCTGCTATAAGAATTTTTATTTGTTTATTATTGTACCCATCTGGGTCTGAGGTAGAAAGGGAGCATGTTTAAACCGTGCCAACAGCAAAATTTACTTTCGCTTGCGTATTGTAAAACAGTTTGGGACCCTTTTAATACTTTAAGGAAAACAACTGTTTTGAATTAAAGGGGTCCCCTAAATTTTCTAAGTTTTTTTTGTGCGTCAAAGCCGTAGAAGGTCAGTTTTGTCGATCTTGCCCGTGTTGCGCCCTAGCAACACCAAAGTAAGTACGAATGATGTTTATTCGTTTATTCCCCCCCTAGTTAGGTTAGAAGTGTTAAAATAAAGTTGTCCCTGCTGTTTTAGCTCTTTTCTGTAGGACCGGGCTCAACAGTTTGCCAAAAAAAAAAAGTTTTGAAAGGAGGTTGCAGTCATAGTTTATTTCGTGCGTTTTCCCGAAAATAAGGTCGCCTAGGCCATGTTTTTGATCCAACTTTGTCTAAACCTGTCTTGATGTTAATTTGAATTCGTTACGATCCTTTAAAAACCCTTTTGTTATTCGTTTCGAGTGGATTAAATGGGTTTTTCATTTGGTAATGGCGCTTGCAGTTCATCAAAAAAGCTGAGGTGTAATAAAAAATGAATCTGTACCTGACCCCACCCAAAAGGTCATGGTGTTAAAGATCGCATACGACATCCCCACCCAGTTGATGCGCAAAAAACAGCAAAGTTTAATGGGTTTTGTAAAACTGCTCGGATGACTAAACCCCGCTTTCTTTTTGTGGCGTTTTCAATAGGGGGGGTTAAATAGCTTTCAATGGAGTACTCACCTTTTTGAAAAGGCAGTTGGGTCACGCAATTTTCAAGAGTATCAGTTGCTATATTTTTTTAAAATTGTTTTTGGGGGCCCAAAGAAAATTTTGCGCCCCGTATATTGAAAGCACTCATTTTTTTTCGTTTAAAAAAAAAGTTTGTAAAATAAAACCCCAAAACCACCTTTGTTTTTTGAAAATGCATTGATAACGAAAAGCGGAGCCAAAAAAAGGTTGGCTTTGAAAAATTTACCAAAATTTTATGGTTAATATAAGTGAATCAGGAAGAAAAATAAGATTCAAAAATTGACAAAAAAGGGGCCAAAATTAGCCCCGTTTAAATAGATGTGGTTATTTGGGGGTTTTGCTCACTAAAAAAAGCAATGAGTAACTTTGACATTATTCAACTTAACAAAAGAAATCTAAAAACAATGTTAAATTTTAAGCCTGAAAAAGAAGGGGGTTACTTTTTGTAAAGAGCTAGTTTAAAATGTTGGCTTTACGCTAACAAATTTAGATTTAGAGTTACACCCAAACCAAAATACTTATGAGGGGGAAGTCGTCGATCTTGCATTATTCATTACCTAGTTCATTTTGGGCGAGGAGCCGGGTGAAAAATTTTTGAGGGGCCCTAATGTTTTAAGGCTCTTCCCTGGGAAAGCTGCTTTGCGATTATGAAATTATACAATTCCCCAAAATTTCAGTTTAAAAGATTTGTTTTTGGGGGGTTGGATATTTAAAATTAAAAATCAAAGACAAAGCGGGGAAAGTTTTAAAATGTGATAACCCGACATTGTTTTGGAAAAAAAATAATAAAATTACTAAAAAATTTGTCGCATGGGCCGAAAAATCGGGGTTCATTAGCGCTTGGGGTGTATAAATTTAGAATTTAAAAGACCTTGAGCGTTTCGGCTTTGAACAGAATGGTGGATAGGGGTTTGTATGGTTTTGAGAACTAAAGATGGTGTTATAAAAGCAAAAGAGGTTGGGGACAGCAAAAAAATTTCCCAAATAGAACAACTGCGCAAAATTTGAGGCAAATAAGGGTTTGGCCCGATGAATAAAATAGTTCGAAAACCTGACCTCAAATGGCACTTAGAACCATATTTAGAATGGGACATAAAATTTGAATTCATAAGCCCATTTACATTTTTTAGCCGTCAAAAAGTTTCAGAAAAGCATTCAACTCTGGCCCTTTACACGTAAGTCTTATGCCGGACGACAATAGTCGGAAAAAATTGAAATAACGCCGTATGGGAAAAAACAGTACATCCTCCACAAAAAAGAAACAGTTGTAAACAAAGCTTCTACAAAATTACAGTTCTTTCCAAGCAGAAAATTAGGAGACACGTTCACAATGATATTTGAAATTTCTGTCTTTAAAGATGTGGAGAGTGATGGGGTTGTGGCGTTAGTGACGACCTTATAAAAGGAATTAATATTAGCTGGCAAAACTTAGACGTTA
The DNA here is from genome assembly GCA_018398815.1 of Conus ventricosus. NCBI lineage: Eukaryota > Metazoa > Mollusca > Gastropoda > Neogastropoda > Conidae > Conus > Conus ventricosus. The sequence goes on along the minus strand of CM031611.1, from coordinate 81,948,794 downwards.
AACGCCTTAACGTTACCATCGTCGTTCTTCACAATGGCGAGGATATTAAGATCATAACAACAAGCAACAAATCAATGTTGACTTAAATAGAAACAATCTTACAGAACTAAATTGGATTAATCTTACACATTTAGGCCTCATAGGGTTTTATTATACTGAACAAGTTTTGACGGAGAGTATGATAAAATAATAACTGGATTAGATTAAATTCTGTTATAAAACTATGGAGCATTAAACTTTATAACAAAAACTCCTCATTGCTCATTGATTTGGGGGCAGACTGGTTGTGGAAAAACAATATTTATCCTCGACCTGTTCAAACAGTTTATCTTTATAATTTAATCATATTGTGGTTTTCTGTCCAACACTTAAATGGAACAAAGCATATCATGATAGAAGGTTTATATGGACAGATGATGACATATATTTAGTTAATCCTAGCAATAAACTGAGTGAGTGTTTAGAACAGTTTTATAGACTGTTTTGAAGGAACGCAGACACTATTTATTATAGATGACTGTTCGGCAGAAAGAGACATAGTTAAAAAGAGAAACACTTTGTCGAAACTAGCTTTCAGCGGAAGACATGCTGGGATAAGTGTGTGGATTTTATGCCAGAAATATAACTCGGTTTTAAAAGACTTTAGAGAACAGTTAAAGACTGTATTTTTTATTTCACATGAAAGACAGAGACTCATTTGAAGAATGTTTGCGCGAAAATGATGTTATTGAAAATGATCAGGAAAAACATAGGATTAAACAAAAACTGAAATCTGAAAAGTTTAGTAAATTAGTATTGAAAACGGATAACCCTACACAGTATGTTTGTTTGTAGATAATCGTTATTTTTTGGCTATTGAAGTCTTACTTGTCAGAGAACGGGAAATACCAATCCTGGGTTACTTTCGCCCGAAACTGGGTGAGGGCGGAAGTGGCCCAGGATTGGTATTTCCCCGTTCTCTGGGAGCAAGATGAGTGTGAAGTACTAAAGACTCTCGTTTCAAAGTTTCTGCATGACGGCAACACCAGTTCCTTCACTGCTTCGTTACTTGGAGTGCCACGGGCGTTCATCAGGGGCCTTGGGCCTGTGTCACTCGCCTCACCAACAATGGATCCTCACTGTGCGCCAGCGCTGTGTGATGCTGAATATTCACTGGGTTCTCGGACAGTGTGTCCTCTGTGTCACTTGCAGAGACTTGTGAGGAGAGAGTGCCTAGTTCAAATGGTAGTCTTAAGTCGGAGTTTATCTGCAGAGGAAGGTACAGAAGACTTACCTGGTGCTCATGAATGTCAAAACAAAGAGGAACCTGCAATATGTCAAAGTCCATCATCTGCTTCATCTGCTCCTCTTCCTTCTTCATCCCATGACGGCCGCTCCTGTGAGTACAACCCAGTCAACGTTGACCTACATCCCCCTCCCATTAAATCATCCCCGTCTCCTTCAGAGGAAAGACTGAAACCATTGACAAATACACCTTTAAGAACAAAACGAAGAAACGTTCGTAGACGCACACTTTGCATAAATCAAAACCCAAATAAAAACATTATTTTCCCTCTCCAGTCATATAAACTTCAGTTCAACCATCTGAAAGATACAGTTGATGATCTTCTGATATCTCATCAGGATCTTAAAGATACTTTTGTTTCCCTGGTTGAAGATGCCAAAACTGCTACAAAAAATGAACTCAAAACAATGATTAAAGATCAAAAAAATGATTCCACGTGTTCAAAACTTGATGATTGCAACTGCAGGTGAATCAGTTGAAAGAAGCTATTAGCGTGTTAACCAAAGACAATCAATCACTTAGGTCCCAGTTAACAAGCGTACACGCTGAAATGAAGAATTAAGACCCAGAAGACCAACACTCGATGCCAGCACGCAGCACAGCCAAGAAGAGGTTAGCAGTCCAGGTTCAGTTGGTGACATCAGACCATCAGCTGGATTGCAACAACCTCCCCACCTGCTGATCAGCAGCCAGTGGGAGAAGAGTGTGTTGTCCATAACAGCTCACAATGTCCAGTAAACCGTCAAATGTTGACATGGGGGAAAAAAAGATGTTGACAGTTGTTTGAAATCACCTGTTCAGTTGGTGACAACAACCACCAGAAAATACATGTATTGAAATCTATGGCAGCAAACGATACTCCCATTGATCCTAAAACCACTGTGTTTTCTGACATTTCTGGGGAATTTCCCCCCTACTGAGCACTGTGTTACTGAATACTCCATTCCCGTAAAAAACTCTTATGCTCCCCTGTCAAACTCAGTTCCCGGTAATACCAGTATCCTTGAAAACTCCCAATCATTGAAAAAATGAAAAACCTAGTTCAAATCATTAAATGAAAGCAGTATAAAACATTCTCCCTGTGAAATCTTAAATGAGATATCAGTAAATAAGCGTGCATCTGCACTCCTGATAGGGGATTCTGTTGTCAAGCATTTGGGCCCCCAAACGTCTTGCCTTACGCTCATACAACATGCAACAAAATATGTGTCTCAGGGATGACTAGCGTTGATCTGAACGCTGGCTGACTCGTCAACCAGTCTATGCCAACATTAAAGCTATAATAATCCATGTTGGCATCAATGACTGTCCGTCAGGCAAATCCATGTTGGCAAATGGACAGAAATAATCCAATTATGTGAACAAGTTTTCCAAATTCAAGACTAGCCTTCAGTTCACTAATTCCTGGGAAAGGCAGGCATAACATAAATAATGCTGTCCTCCCAACAAACCGCAATTTGATGAAAGCATGCAAAGAGCTCAATGTCACATTTCTAGATAACACAGACGGTTTTGTGGCTGCATCAGGTGCTCCCAAACTAATCATGTACAATGATCCCACTAATCCTAATTTTAAAGGGACTGCATATCTTGCTGCTAGCTACAAGCGCACTGTCATTGGCTGGCTTGCAGACACGTTACCTCGGCCCCGACAATACCAGTCAGAGCAAGGTCCTTCTTATCGGCAACAGCAGGTTTTTCATGCTACATCTGATGGTCAGTTTCAACCTAGGCTTGTGATGGTATGCTTAAAAAAGTAAAACATTCTGACATTGTGACTGATCGTTATCAGACTTCCAGCTCAAGGCATGTTTCAGATTGGCAGAATGATCTTCCACAAAACCGTCCCCGTGAATTCTTTGGTGCACATAATCCCTGTCACCCCCTTGACCCAAATAGCCCATGCTGACAATGTGCAGGCTGGCAACAAAGCTCTTCTAGAACTTATGCTCATGCCAGTGCTGATGAAGTCTCTCAAAATCTGAATCACAGCAATTCCTATGCTTCTGGTCCACAGTTTAGATCTCGCCACAACATGGAAAATAACAATGGTCATGGTGGTAATTATACCACCCCCCATCTACGTCCATGCATGACTTCCCCCCTTTGATCCGACACACAAATGACTCATATAGTCCTACTGAGACCAGTCGCCATCTCCATTCATCCCCATTCATGAATAAACCATGTCATTTTGGGGTGAACCCTGTCAAGACTCAGCTCCCCAGTTAAATGGTCAGACTCCAAGTGCCTTCCATGTCCCCCAGGAGGTGAATGCCGTGCCAATCATGTCATCCTTGCCTGAGCAAGGAAATATGAATCAGTATCTGTATTTGTTAAACAGGATGACCTCTCATATGTTGAGTATGCAGCATTGCAAATGATTTGTAATCATTTTATGTTTTTTTAGTTTTTTGTTTGTTTGTTTTTTAATGAGTATCATCTGTAAGTGAGCTGTCATACATTAATGCTTGCTAGCCCACCCAGCCTGGTAAGAGTGGGTATATGGGTTGAGATGTATGGGCGTGTGTTGTTGCATTGTCAGACTCATTGGGATTCAAGCTATTTGACAAGGCTGCAAGAAAATCAAAGAATTTTCTTCATCGTAACTAGCATTTCATTTCTCTACTTTGTTAGAGACGTGATTGATCATTGGATTTGTTGTTTGATTCACCTTTTGTACCCTTTTCTATTGTTTTTGAATTGTTAATCAATTCAGTAATTTTCATTTTTGTGATTAGTGCTTTTCAGAAGAGCTAGTAGATTGTTTTGCTGAAAATTCATCATTTAAATTATTGTTAAAGTAATTTGTATATGTGTTCGCATCTCTGAGAATTATTGAATTGGGGATCCATGTGTATATTGACTACTTGCAGTGTTACATTTCTTGAATTGTCATAAACGGGATTTTTTTTTTTAATCATGCCTTTGACTTAGACTCTTGGCCAAGTAAACAGGGACTCCGTGTAGGTTATCTGAATATTAACAGTGCAGTAAACAAAAAAGATGACATGCAGTGATTCTTCCCTAATTCAGGGAGTCCGTTTTATTTGTTTTGTTTTGCTGAGTCGCGCTTATCTGGGCACATATTAGACAGTGATATGTTTGTTCCAGGTTACCAAATAACAAGATTAGACCCAGTTAAACCCAAAAGAACGGGATAATCGTATATTTAGCTTCTTCGTTAACGTGTAAGAGGTTGATAATTTTGAGATTCATGACGTGGAATCACTTTGATGGAAATAAAATTAAAAGGTAACAAACCACTTCTAGTCGATTTATGTATAGAAATCCCTCTGAAACCATCGTTTGGCAAGACAATTTTAATTCTGTAATGGATTAAGTTACCATGATAAACGATGAAACAATTATTTTGGAGATTTTAATATTGATTTGTTAAAATCTCAACAGAATGGTTTCAAAACTACAACATACATGCCTTCAGCAGTGGATTGACAAACCTACAAGAGTAACTGAAACATCAGCTACTTTAATTGACCACGTTTATTTTGACAAACTTACAAAACAAAACATTGTAGAAGTTTGTTCTCCTCCATGTGGCTGTAATGACCATAATCCGTATGTTTCACTTGGTATAAAACTCATATACAATTTCCTAAGGTAGGGCATAAAATCATATACTATCGAAACTTTAAAAACTTTATTTAAGAAGATTTTCTGTCTGATCTAGCAAATTCAACATTAAATTACATATATCAGATAAGGGATCCAGACGAAGCAAGTGAATTTTGGATAAATACTTTTAATTCTGTAAAGCAATAAACACGCTCCATTTATAAAGAAACGCGTCAGACTAGATATAAAACCACCGTGGATATCTAAAGAAATTGACGCCGAAAGAAAATAAACAGGGATTTTCTAAGTAATTCCGGAACAAAAGAAGAGTTTAAAAAACAAAGAAATAAAGTTACTTCTTTGAAGCGAAAGTCTAAACATAACTATTTCAAGAAATTGTTAGTTTCCACAAAGGATACCAGAAAAATTTGGAAAGCTATAAATATGTTGAATAATAAGCATGTGTCAAAAAAACAGCACATCATAACAGACATCACTCCCGATGACTTAAATGATCATTTTTCAAACAAATTTCCAGTAAAATCATAACAAATGACAGGTCTAGTCAAAATGATCTTTCATTTAAAACAATACATTGATTCCAAAATTTCTTTGTCCCTTCACCCTACCTACATGACGATAACAGATGTAAACAAAAGCCTATCTCTTTTGAAACAGACTGGTACTCGTGATTTTGGATGAGATTGACGGAAAATATTGAAACGTTCTTCCCCAGTTATTGTTGACTCATTTAAAATATCTATACAATTTGTGTATCGAAAAAAAAAGTTTTCCCTTGAAATTTAAACAAGCTAAAGTTATACCACTTATAAATCAGGTGACACTTCTAATCCTGTAATTATAGACCAATTTCAATCTTATCAATTCTTTCAAAACCTTTAGAAAAGCACGTTCAAAATTTGTTGTACTCCTATCTTATGAAAATGACTTGATTCATGAAGATCATCTGGTTTTCGTCAAAACCACTCATGTCATACTTCTCTAATACAACTCATTGATAGTGTTTTAAAACAATATTAACCAAAATGAATTCACTGGTATACTTTTGTTGATTTCGAAAAAGCTTTCGACGTTATAAACCACGATCTTTGTTACAAAAACTATTGTGCTATAACTTAACAACAGATTTCATAGATTTGATGTCATCTTTTCTTTCAGATAGAAAACAGTTAGTATTTGTAAATAACCACAGCTCAAGTTTTATGCCCGTCAAATACGGAGTCCCACAAGGTTCTGTTTTAGGGCCTCTGTTATTTTCCATTTATGTCAATGATTTGCCTTGTTTTGTAAAATGCAATTGTGAAATGTTTGCAGACGACACATCTTTACATGCTAGCAATTCAGATCCTTACAAACTAACAGAGGATCTTCAAGAAACATTCAAAAGCTAATTGACTGGACAAAATTCAACCCCCATGTCCTTAAACACACAAAACTAAATGTAATGTATGCCTGTGTTAGGCAAAAACGAAAAAAGATGAAGACTCATTTTCAACCACTATTTATTGATGGAAAAGTAATACACGAAGTACAATCACACAAAACTCTTGGAGTCATTGTCGACAGTGATTTGTCTTGGACAGAGCACATTACAGCCTTGGGAAAGCGTTTGTCTAGAATAAATTTTCAATTAAGTAAAATAAAAAATTTTCTTGATGCTCATTCTCGTAAACTATTCTTTAGTGCCCATGTTTTACCCATTGTTGATTATGCTTCACTTTATGGGACAGCTGCAGTGAGACAAATTTGAAATTGATTCATCGCATGTATAAAAAGCTGTAAAGTTGGTGTTGTTAAAATCAAATTCTCTAACCACTGAAGACTATAGAAAACTGAATATACTCACTTTCCGTAATGGACTTTTTTTCAATAAGGCAGTCTTAATGCACAAGACTTTAAACGGAGATGCTCCTAAAAAGATAATGAACACATTCATAATAAATAATTTCAGACACAATCATTTACTTATGCTTCCAAGACCTAGAAATAACCTATTTAAATCAAGTTTCCTTTATTCTGGTGGAACGTTATGGAATGGTCTTTCACCAAATTTTAAAAGTATGAACAAACCTTAAAACGTTCAAAAGAAATCTTAAAGTTTATCTCAAAGAAAACAGAAATAATGACTTATAATTGTTTTCCCAACTTTGCTGTAATGGCTGTTCCTTGGCATGTCTTTTAAAATTGTCATAATGATTGTATTTGATGCATAGTACTGATAATGTTTAAACAGAATTTTGTATGCGTGTATATGCTACTTTGTATACAAACATACGCAGAATTGCTAAATGCGCAAAATTATTTGTTTGAAGTTCAGTGGATTTAATTTTTTTTTCCCTATCCATTGCATGTTTTTGTATTCCCTTTCCCCCTCCCATCCCACTTCTTCTATTATAATTATTAGCATTGTTAAGATGGCTTGATGAAAAAAAGTGATATTAGTTCGCTTATTCAATGTTCCATCTATAAATAAAATTTTTGAATTGAATGAATTGAATTGAATTGAATTGAACATGCACATCTGCACACACACACACACACACACACACACACACACAATACGCGCGCGCGCCACGCATACACACAATATGCAGATGTGTGCGTGCAGAACCATGTTCACACAAGCCCATATACACACACATACATACACATGCACATCTGCACAACACACACACACACACACACACACACACACACACACACACACACATATAGGCCCGTGCCCACATACCCATGTGCACACATATACACGTGAGCACTCACCACACGCACATGTAATGATAGTGGTACAGACAATAATTATTAGGCAGGTACCCAAGGTCTGACCAGCGCGTTGGGCTAATGCGTAGGTCAGACATCTGCTAAGTGGTAGTCATGAGACCCTCTTCTTCAATTCTTTTATCTTACTCATGAATTCATTCATCCACCAGTTTTAAATCATGCACAGCGTGGTCTTGAAACTAAGCGGGTGTGGTGTAACGTATATGGACTCGTCCGCACGCAGTGCACCTCCTTGATGAAACTGAAACTGAAGCACACATACGCGCGCGCGCATGGACACACACACGCACGCACGCACGCACGCACGCACGCACACACACACACACACACACACACACACACACACACACACGGCAGTACAGTTGTCACACTGTCACTTTTGCATATCCGCATTCATGACAGCATTTACTCCATACGCACACGCAATCTTTCCAATCAACCAAAAGGCGCACTACCGAATGTTTTTCTTCTCCCCTCTCCTTCAGGGAAAACAATTTACTAAATCACATCAACCACTTGTAAACAGATTTTACACCTGTATCTCTCTCCACACTGAGAGACAAATAAATCTGCACACATGTATCTCTCCTCACACCGAGAGACAAATCAATCTTCACACATGTATCTCTCTTTACACTGAGAGAAAAATAGACTTCACCCATGTATCTCTCTTTACACTGAGAGATAAAATAATCTAGTTCCGCTTCTATAAAGCCATGGCCTTCACATTCCGTTATCCAAAAAATCCGGACCAGGAGAATACATAACTCCCGTAATCACTGAGGCCCTGCCTGCCTCAAGTAAAAGCTTCCCTGCTTTCTCAATTCCCTGTCTCTCTGAGACAATATATTTCCCCCTCGAATTCTCCTGTCCTGGAGATACGAATCTCGACTTCTCTTCCTCGACTTCTTCTGTCTCTTGAGAAGTGACGAGTTCCAACTCCTCTCCCTGGAGTTGGCACTTGCTGGGGCTGAACTACCGTGTGTTCCCCACACCATGGCCATCTTCAATCACCTCACGGGGTGAAAGGTGAAGGGCGAAGGGTAAAGGGTGAAGGGCTGAAACACGAATAAGGTTCGTGTAAGTAACCTGCTTCCCAATTCAACATATGAATTCTTTCTCTTTACTTTAAGTTTTCCCCCTGTAGCTTTCCCCAACTATCTATCGCTCACCTGGTAATGACTGGTCAGCAGAGAGGACCACCGTCCTGACAGGTTCGAGTCTCTAGGCCATCTGCTGGGTTTAAAAACTGACTCTTTCCTCCTTCTCCTAGTGAGTGCATACTCAGTGTTCAAAAACACATGACCAGCACCTTACCTTACCAGCCCTTGTAAACTATCACTCAGTGGTCACTTTCACCCAATGACCACATTTGTTTCTTGAATGAGTCATACTCACAATTATTTTGGGACGCCCGCTACACTAGTCAAACCACCTGAATATTCTTCCTTTAGTTGTGGCACGGGGAAATGATTCATATCACTAACTACATGCGATGGAGCGTCACATGCCTTGATGTGAGGCTACGTCACATGACAACAGTAGTGGCCCAGACTATCCTGCGTCAGTCACTGAGACTCACAGGCCTCACACTGCGTTTGGGTTAATATGTAATAAAGCGTTTTGTCACTGGCAGTGGAAGCGAATACCCCGAACTCTCTTCATTCATTTGAAGCCGGTGCAGCATGGCCTATGGCCTCAGGATTAAGCATGTGTGGTGTGGCTTAAATGCCAACGAACCATTCGCACTGATACTTTGCTCTTTTGCTTCAGGGTCGGTTACAGGGAGAGATGATGGTGCTGATAGCGCAGCCGACCGCAAAGGACTCTAGGCTATCAACGCTTGGTGTCCCGTTTGACGTCAACTCTCAAAACTCTATGGCCAGTATCATGGCGTGTCCATTGTATCATATATCATGTCATGTCATGTCATGTCGTATCATATCATATCAAATGATATGAATCACACACACACACACACACACACACACACACACACACACACACACACACACACACACACACACACACACACACCACAAATGCAGATGTAATGCAGATGTAATTTCATTACATTTCATATCATGTGTCATATCATCATCATCATCATCATCCATTTGGACGGCCCCCAATCAACTGGTTGATTACCATGCCGTACTATGGAGGTTATGCTGAGATGGAAAGCCAATGTAGGAAGATAAAGACCTACGACAGTGGAGAAACATAAAAACTGGGGGAGTCCTAGTCTATGTGAGTTTTATCAGCAGACTACTGTAATTTTCGCTCTTCATCTGGAAACGAGTTCCAGACTAGCTGATCCTGGTTCGCCCTAATAGTGAAACAGGCCCAAAAATCACTTTTAAAAAAACACAATTTTACTAGGAAAGATTAGGATGGGTGGCGAACTTATCCTACCTCCTATATATCACATCATATAGGCCCTCTAATAGATCATATTATAATCATATCATGTTACATAATTGTATATAGGTTTGATACAGCTTCTGCCTGATGTATAGAATAAGTGCTTTTATTATCATGTATTGATGGTACGCAGCACAAAATTCTGTCTAATTCCAGTTCCAGTACTAAAATTAGTCTGACCACTGTTGTACAACTGATCCGGTTTCAGTTTCGAAATGGTTTCTTTTCGGAATGACTAATTACTCTTAAAGCACACCACCTTGATGTGACTTAAACTGAAACGGAGTACTTATACCTGCAACTAGCATACATACATGGTGAATGCAAGTATTGTGCCATTTTTACATGAATATAACATAAACCGAAGCCGCCAACTTTCGTTTTACTTGTCTCATTCCGAGAATTAAAAACATGAATCGGAAAGTTCACGGATGTTGTGTTGTGTGCCTCAATGGACGTTTCGAACGTCAACACTTCGACCTCTTCTCTTCTCTTCTTCCGTGTGTACTTTACATCGCCGAAAACTGTGCTGGTCTAGTCTTCAACTTATCGACCAGGTGAGAAAGATCTGGTAAGTGTTCGGCCAGGGCTTCTTTGCGGATCTTAGCCTGTATGATGTGAATTCTTCGTTAGATCATGGGAGGAGTACGAAGTGATTTTGTTTTCCGGGTTTAAACTTGACGTATCATTGTTGATTGTATGAAAAGAGAAAGCATACTTGTAGCCCAAACCAGAATTGTTAAAGGTGAGCTTTCAGACTGAATCATCTGCGTACGTGGTCCTCCGCGCGCGCGCACGCGGTAGAAACGCGCTCACATGTCATACCAGTATGAGAAACACTTCATACATACCTTCAGATACGGAGTTAATGAGTGAGGGGGCAGGGGAGGGGGGGGGGATAGGCTGGTTGGTCTAATCATTAATTGAACAATATGAATGTAGTCTTCGGTTTAGTCCAGCAACCTACCGTGTGCTAGACTATATCCAAAACAGGTATGCAATCTATTGGTGACGAAGACTGTAAAGTTCCTACATAATGATGACACTGGAGGAAATTAGACTCTGTGTGTGTGTGTGTGTGTGTGTGTGTGTGTGACTTTGTTTTAAAGTTTTATGTGAAAATTGAGATATCTTAGACAGAGATTTGTAGATTTTGTTTTTTAAGATCAGAAAAAAATATTTATAAACAGTTCCGCATTAGAAATTTAAGGTAATGTAATGCCTGTCAAAAACTGGTAACGTATCGTTCAGTTTTACCAAACACGGAAATTGAATACATAAATACATATTTAAATGACGAACTAAAATACAGGTCAAATGTAATTCAAGGGAAGTAACTCTTGTCCGGGTTATACCTTTCCTTATTTGAATCGCTTCCCCTGAAAATGTCCACGGCCCCACCCCAGTGACGTGACAATTATATATTTTCTTTATTCCATTAATACCCTGGCATTGCCAGTGGAGATAGTTGAGCGCAGACCATTGAAATAAAAGATAAGGAGAAGTTCAATTTAAATGTATTTTCATATGTGTACAACTGGAACAAAAAGTTAATCTACTTGTTATAATTAGTAGGCCTATTATTATCAGTACTTATGAGTATATATTCAGTTTCAGTTTCATCAAGGAGGCGTCACTGCATGCAGACTAGTCCATATACGCAACACCACATCCACAGAGTTTTGAGACCACACTATGCATGATTTGAAGCTGATGGATAAATGAATTAACAACAAGGATGAGACAATTGAAGAAGAGGGTCTCGTGGCTATGACTCAGCAGATGTCTGACTTAGCATTTAGTCCAACGCGCTGGTCAGACCTTGAGTGCCTACCTACCATTTGTGAGTGTGTGTGTGTGTGTAGTGGATGTACACATGTGTGTATGATGTGTGGGCATGGGCCCATGTGTGCGCGTGGGCGCATGTGTGATGTGTGTGTGTGTATGTGTGTGTGCACGCAGGCATGTGTGCACGTTTGTTTGTTTGTGTGTGTGTGTGTGTGTGTGTGTGTGTGTGTGTGCATAAGAGTATATATTATACATATACATATATATATATATATATATATATATATATATATATATATATATGTTTAAAATATTTTTTTAAAAAAGAGCTATGAAATTTGTTGTGCAAAACGGCCGCAACCGCAGTGCATCAGATCCGCAAGGAGCGCACGCGCTCAAACAAATTCGGTGGATTCAATTTTAAAAACCTATTTTAAACAAAATGTTACATGTCTCCCCAAGGGGTCGAGCACTATCAAAATCATTTTGGGTATTTTAACCACACTAATATATATATATATATATATAATATATATATATATATATATATATATATATGTGTATATCTTATCATTTAAATGCCTTACATATTTACAGTAACACATCAAACTACAAACAAAATAAACACAAAAACACATGCAGTCTCAATCTCTTGCTACGCATCCATGAAGAGGCTACACAAAACTTCACTCCCTTTGTTGGGTAGGGGGATTATTCCTTGCCTGTCTATACAGGCAGTGTCGGCATGTGTACCAGCCTGCATACACAGAAGAAAGAGAGAAAAAAAGATCACCTGCATGGTGATTACTACCTTTGTCTCCTTATTAGGAATACCTGGTAATTTCTTTTGGTTCATTTTTTTGTCTCCATGCTAGATTCAAAGTTATCAAACGAGTTATGATTTGAACGTTCGGTCTTTCAAAGATGATTAGGTTGCATTTGTGTTTGTGTATAGAATCTGGCATTGCAGTCAGTGTGCAATCTGTTCCCCTCTGTACTCATTATCTTTAGATCTTTGGGTTATAGTGTGGATGTTGTGTTGACATCAGTTAGTGCATTGTTAGTGGTTGCATTGTTATAAACTATGCAGAAACTTGATTAATCTGAATTCTAAATCTGAAATCATATGTTGTGTGTGTGTGTGTGTGTGTTGTGTGTGTGTGTGTGTGTGTGTGTGTGTATGTGTGTGTGTGTGTGTGTGTGTGTGTGTGTGTGTGTTGTGTGTGTTTCTTAACTGATGAAATATATATGCCAGCGTTAACTCATAAAGCCAATATTTACATGGGTTAGGTGTGTTAAGGTGACAGGTTGTCATTTTATGTTTATGTTGTTAAAAGATTGTAAATTCTACTCCTTCTAAAAATTTGGTCAGTTACTATTGCTTAACAATTAAAAAAGACAGCATTTTGTAATGGTATATTGTCAGAAAACATTTGAATATTGAACTGATAACTACCCTGATGTGTGTTTGATTGTGATCCGTGGAGTTTAATGCAAATCGTTTTCAATATTCATAATGCCAATTAAAACAGACAACTGGATAATTTGTTGTTACATAACTTAGAAATATACATTTTAATTATGTAATCTTGAAACAAGTTTTGAAAGGTATTTGAAATATTCTGCCAGATAACTTGGACAAACGAATTACAAGACAAAACATGATGCCTTTCGACCTCTGAGGTCTTCTTCAGGCAGGGTAGACAACCCTCAGGACAATGAACATGAACAAAGAGCAGTCACGTATCTTGTCAGATTCGATGCAAGATGGGCATTGAATGAAAAGGAAGCTGTTGGGAAGGAGACAGTGCCCATTAAATGCGAGCTGCCTGGAAAAGTGGTAGGTTGGAATGTTGGAAATATTGTCGTTCTGACCTGACTTTTTATGTACTGCATGCAAAACTGTATTGTTATGCTTGAACCGATGAACTTGATAAGTGCGCCTGTGTCGGTAGGGGTATGTGTGTGTGTGTGTGTGTGTGTGTGGTGTGTGTGTGTGGTGTGTGTGTGTGTGTTGAACACATGTTAGTGCGAGTGTTTGAGTGTGTGTTAAGCGCAATGACTTGATCTCAAGAATTGCGCTATATAAAATCTATACATTATTATTAATTATTATTAATGTAAAATGATAATATTAATATTACTAATTAGCAGCAATTATAGTGGTTGTAACAGTCATGAAGTTGTAACAACAGTTATACTGGTGATGGTAATAGAGATATTAGAACTGGTAATAATAATGATAATTATTATTATGATTACTAGCATAATAGTGATGATAATAGTGATCGTGATGATGATGATGGCGATGTTAATACTAATACTAGTAATAGAGGTTGTTAGAATGATAAAGGTTTGTTTGTTTGGGGTTTTTTTTATGATGATGATGATGATAGTGCTGAGTGATAATGATGGTATTATGACAATGACAATGATAGCAGTAACAGTAAAAGTAGTATTGGTAATACTAATAATTGGTGGAGAGGAATAGGGATGGTCAATGAGTAAAAGTTAACAGTGGTACTGGAGCAGGGGAGAAGGTGGTGAGGATAAATATTGTAAAGTTAATAATGGTAATGAAGGTAAAAGGGAATAGGGATGATCAATGAGTTAAAGGCTAAGAGTATTATTAGAACAGGGAAGAAGGGGAGGGTTATTAAAAGAAAAAAAAAGGGTGGGGGACCTCATACCTACACCTGCACACACACACACACACACACACACACACACACACACACAAAATAAACACATACATACACACACTTTTTTCTTTCTCTAATTTAGTTATT
>CM031611.1:81884130-81929130 GCA_018398815.1 Conus ventricosus | reverse complement strand
ACAACAACTCTGTAATACATGACTGACATGATGTGATGAACACTGAGACAACTCTGTAATACATGACTGACATTGTGTGATGAACATTGAGACAACTCTGGTAATACGTGACTGACATGGTGATGAACATTGAGGACAACTCTGTAATACGTGACTGACATGATGTGATGAACATTGAGACAACTCTGTAATACGTGACTGACATGGTGTGATGAACATTGAGACAACTCTGTAATACGTGACTGACATGGTGTGATGAACATTGAGACAACAACTCTGTAATACATGACTGACATGGCGTGATGAACATTGAGACAACAACTCTGTAATACATGACTGACATGGTGTGATGAACACTGAGACAACAACTCTGTAATACAGACTCACATGATGTGATGAACATTGAGACAGCTCTGTAATACATGACTGATGTTGTGTGAGAACATTGAGACAACTCTGTAATACATGACTGACATGATGTGATGAACATTGAGACAGCTCTGTAATACACGACTGATGTTTGTGTGATGAAACATTGAGACAACAACTCTGTAATACGTGTTTGACATTGTGTGATGAACACTGAGACAGCTCTGTAATACATGACTGACATGGTGTGATGAACATGAGACAACTCTGTAATACGTGACTGACATTGTGTGATGAACACTGAGACAACTCTGTAATACATGACTGACATGGTGTGATGAACATTGAGACAACTCTGTAATACGTGACTGACATGGTGTGATGAACATTGAGACAACAACTCTGTAATACGTGACTGACATTGTGTGATGAACACTGAGACAACTCTGTTATACATGACTTTAACTGACTTCCATAAAAAACGTGAAAAATTGAAAGGCTATTTTTCGTGTGAAAAGGGTGAATATACAATATTGAACCATTGTGGCAAGTTGTTTGGGTCCAAGACTCACGTGCAGTGAAAAAATTGTGTGAGCAACACATCATTCCCGGCATTGGAGGGTCAACAAAAATGGCAAACTGGTTGCTGCATGTGAGGCACGTGCACACCATGCAGAGCAAGTTAACCAGCGACAAGTACGCAGGCATGCAGCCTTTATAAAGCCGCGCTACAAGGTTCAGGTAACGACTTGCCGTCTGAGCGCTACAGAGATGCCAAGACTACGAGCAGAGGAACGCAATCATGCCCTAGGCCATCTGGAGGCTGGTGTGGATGCCAGGCAGGTCGCCAACATCTTTAACGTCCACATCTCAACCATCTATCGTCTGCAGCACCACATGCGAGTCACTGGTACCACTGATGATCGTCCCCGGCCAGGCCGTCCTCGGGTCACCACACCAAGAGAGGATCGCCATTTTGTTCGAACCCATCTGTGGGACAGGCGGCAAACAGCCGCTAGCACTGCTCGACAGGGGCCTGGGAATCTCCAGCAACGAATCAGCCTCAACACTGTGCGGCGGCGTCTTCAGGAGAACGGGCTGGCATGTATGCGTCCTCACAGAGGTCCGGTACTGACACCAAGACACCGGCAGGACAGGCTGCAGTGGGCACAAGCCCGAATCAACTGGCGCAGGCAGCAGTGGGGATGCATACTGTTCTCAGATGAGAGCCGTTTTGTATTGACATGGCTGACGGTCGTGTCAGAATATGGCGTCGACCTGGTGAACACTATGCTGACTCCTGTGTGGTAGAGCGGAACCCCTGGGGAGGCCCGAACGTTATGATATGGGGTGCAATTGGCATTAACCACGCCATAGGACCCGTCATCTTTCAGAACATTGGTCCTGGTCGCGGACAGGGTGTCAATGCACAGCGCTACATCCACCAGGTGCTCAGACCCCATGTCGTTCCTTTTTTTGCGCAACACCCAAACTGGACATTCCAACAGGACAGTGCAAGACCACACACAGCCAGGGCCACCCAGCAATTTCTTCAGCATAACAACGTCAATGTGCTGCCCTGGCCAGCCCTCAGTCCCGATTTAAACCCAATAGAACATTTTTGGGATGAACATGGCAGACGGTTGGACCTCCTGCGTCCACGACCAGCAACAGCGGCTCAACTTCACCAGGCCATCGTCCATGTGTGGGCTGGTGTGCCAAGGGGACGCATCAACCACCTGGTCCACTCAATGAGCCGCAGGTGTCAAGCAGTTGTCCATGCAAATGGAGGCCACACACGGTATTTAGGACTTCAAGCTGGTTTGTCACGTGACCTTGGATTTTCCACACAAAGACATATTGCTGATGACATTTCACACATTACCGGTGTAATGAATCAAATCACATTGAATTCTCGCTTCCACTCTGTACAATTGTGACCAATAAAATTCGCCCCTAACCTTAAGCTTGTTTTGCTTTCGCGTTTTTTATGGAAGTCAGTATACATGATGTGATGAACACTGAGACAACTCTGTAATACATGACTGACATTGTGTGATGAACACTGAGACAACAACTCTGTAATATGTGACTGACATGATGTGATGAACATTGAGACAACTCTGTTATACATGACTGACATTGTGTGATGAACACTGAGACAACAACTCTGTAATACATGACTGACATTGTGTGATGAACACTGAGACAACAACTCTGTAATACATGACTGACATGATGTGATGAAACACTGAGACAACTCTGTAATACGTGACTGACATTGTGTGATGAACACTGAGACAACTCTGTAATACATGACTGACATTGTGTGATGAACACTGAGACAACTCTGTAATACGTGACTGACATTGTGTGATGAACATTGAGACAACTCTGTAATACGTGACTGACATGATGTGATGAACACTGAGACAACTCTGTAATACATGACTGACATGGTGTGATGAACATTGAGACAACAACTCTGTAATACGTGACTGACATGATGTGATGAACACTGAGACAACTCTGTAATACATGACTTACAGATGTGATGAACATTGAGACAACTCTGTAATACATGACTAACATGGTGTAATGAACACTGAGACAACAACAACAACTCTGTAATACATGACTGATATGTTGTAATTAGTGCCGAGAAAAGAACTCAGTCTCAGTGTCAGTGTCTGTCATGCTCATCTTGACAATACGATGTTCTGAAACTGCCAGGTTGTGCCAGTGATGAGCACAGACAAAGAGAATCATGAATCAGGACAAAGAACAGCTGTTCAGAGAGGCACTGCTCAACCTTCTGGCCTCAGTGGAACAAGACTGTCGGAAAACCAGCGACAGGCTTTATCAGGAGCTGGGTGCAAGACGATGTGGTTGGTACTTTGGCATCCATGATGTATATCAGCTGGAACGCTGTCTGCAAAGTTGTACAAAGGTGAGAATATTGAGGGATGTCATATTCTGATTGTTTGGGGGGTGTGTGTTGTTGTTTTTTTTTTCAGTTTTGTGTCTTGTACGCACACACTAATGTTAGACTGCGTTTGCATGAAAGATGTGTGTGTGTGTGTGTGTGTGTGTGTGTGTGTGTGTGTGTGTGTGTGTGTGTGTGTGTGTGGCGTGCGTGCATGCGTGTGCGTGCGTGCATGTGTGTGTGTGTGTGTGTGTGTGTGTGTGTGTGTGTGTGTGTGTGCATGCGTGCATGTGTGCGTGCGTGCATGTGTGTGTGTGTGTATGCTTTCCTATCCCACTCCAGCCATCTTTCCAGTATACACATGGGCACTACATGATGTCGCAAATATTAACAAAGTAACCAGCCGCCGTGGCGAAGTGGTTAGCATCGCGGACTCCCAGCTGGGAGGTCGTGGGTTCAAATCCCATCAGAAGTCATGTGGGTTTTTCTGCCACGAGCGGCTCCTACCCAGAGTTGAGTTTGCTGTGGACTCATTTGGGAAGACTGGGACCACAGAGTCGAGTTTCATCCACTTAATGGATGCATTTCTGAGAGTGTTGCTCAAATTTCATGACCAACACTGCAGGTGCCTGTATCTCTCGGGCCTGGTTGACGCCAGGATATATTATGAAAGGAAGCGTAGAGTACAGCCCTGTCTTGTAGTCTCAGACCGAAATGGAAATCGGTAGCATCATCTTAATCATCCTCATTCTCATCAGTCAGCATTTTAAAAAAAAGTCTCAAAGTCTGTGGTCCTTCATGCCCTGCTCTCATGGTGACCTCAATTTAGATGTCCTCTCCACGTCTGTGGCCTTGTTTGGTTCTGTCGGGGTCACCGGTATCGGCGAGTCCATGGGGGCTGTCGTTGGACGGACGTGGTGGCGCCCTCCGGAGGGAGAGCTCACTCACGCCAGTTCCGCGACTAAGCAATTATTGTCGTCAGTAGGGCCTTAGTAGGTGGTGTCCTGCGTATGTTAGATCAGAACAGGCACCACTGAACACCACCGAAATGACTCAGCAGCAGTGCAGTGTCTCCGCCAGTGGGTTGCCTCTTGACGACTTGACATTGACTGCTCCTTGTGGATTGGCATTTGCTGGTGCCGGGGCTGTGGCGGGACCGACCAGGCTGTGGCTGTGGACGGGGTGTCGGAATGAGCGGCATGGGTGCACTGCCTCTGAGGTGGCGCAGAGGTTGGGACAGCAGCAAAAAATAAATAAATAAATAACAAAGTAACAAAGTGAAAGCAAAATACTGCTCGCTGAAATTATGTATACTTTTCAGCCTGGTCCAGATGGTCCTTCCAAACTCTCTCTTTTTTTTCAAAAGAAGAGTAGGTATTTCAGGACATTGACATTTTTCTCCCAATAGTTAGGAAATTAGGTTAATTCGTTTTTAATTTCCACTTTTTTGCCCTCACAAGCTATGGCAACATGACTTAAATCTGACCTAACTCCTCAAAAAGAACTCAAAAGAAGACCTGGTGTGTGTGTGTGTGTGTGTGTGTGTGTGTGTGTGTGTGTGTGTGTGTGTGTGTGTGTACATGTGTGTGTGCGTGTGTGTGTGTGTGTGTGTGTGTGTGTGTGTGTGTGTGTGTGTGTGTGTGTGTGTGTGTGCGCGCGCTCACAAGGAAGAGGAAGAATTGAGTTTGTTCACTTACAGAAAGACCATGGATACATCATGTTTTTGTCTTTTGATAGTACAAAGTCATCATTATTTCATCCAAACCAACCTGTTGATAATTTTTATTCTCCAAACACAAAGAGAGCCATGTTTTCCTGTCTGGACAGCTGTTCAATATCTACATCTGTATAAGTCTTTGTATGAACCGACTGTCTTTTGCTGTCCAAGTCACAGCTGTTCAGCATCTACACCTGTACCAGTCTTGTTCTTAGCTGACTGTCCAGGTCAACACCACAAAGTGATGATAAGATCAGGGGGCTGAACTCAATGTGATGATGAGGTCAGGGGGCTGAACTCAATGTGATGATGAGATCAGGGGCTGAACTTAATGTGATGATGAGATCAGGGGGCTGAACTCAATGTGATGATGAGATCAGGGGCTGAACTCAATGTGATGATGAGGTCAGGGTCTGAACTCAATGTGATGATGAGATCAGGGGGCTGAACTCAATGTGATGAGAATCAGGGTCTGAACTCAATGTGATGATGAGATCAGGGGGCTGAACTCAATGTGATGATGAGGTCAGGGTCTGAACTCAGTGTGATGATGAGATCAGGGGGCTGAACTCAATGTGATGATGAGATCAGGGGCTGAACTCAATGTAAGATGAGATCAGGGGGCTGAACTCAATGTGATGATGAGATCAGGGGGCTGAACTCGATGTGATGATGAGGTCAAGGGGCTGAACTCAATGTGATGATGAGATCAGGGAGCTGAACTCAATGTAATGATGAGATCAGGGGCTGAACTCAATGTGATGATGAGGTCAAGGGGCTGAACTCAATGTGATGATGAGGTCAAGGGGCTGAACTCAATGTGATGAGATCAGGGGCTGAAATCAATGTGATGATGAGATCAGGGGGCTGAACTCAATGTGATGATGAGATCAGGGGCTGAACTCAATGTGATGAGGTCAGGGGGCTGAACTTAATGTGATGATAAGATCAGGGGCTGAACTCAATGTGAAGAGGTCAGGGGCTGAACTCAGTGTGATGATGAGATCAGGGGCTGAACTCAATGTGATGATGAGATCAGGGGGCTGAACTCAATGTGATGATGATGAGATCAGGGGCTGAACTCAATGTGATGATGAGATCAGGGAGCTGAACTCAATGTGATGATGAGATCAGGGGGCTGAACTCAATGTGATGATGAGATCAGGGGATGAACGCAATGTGATGATGAGGTCAGGGGCTGAACTCAATGTGATGATGAGGGGTGAACTCAGTGTGATGATGAGATCAGGGGACAGAACTCAATGTGATGATGAGATCAGGGGCTGAACTCAATGTGATGATGAGATCAGGGGCTGAACTCAATGTGATGATGAGATCAGGGGCTGAACTCAATGTGATGTAATGATGAGTCAGGGGCTGAACTCAATCAGAAGACTTCAGATCACTGTGAACAGCTCCATGGGCTCTGGTCTCCAGCAGGAAGACAGGAACGACAAAGACAGGAAGACAGGAACAACACAGACAGGAAGACAGGAACAACACAGACAGGAAGACAGGAACAACACAGACAGGAAGACAGGGATTACACAGTTACTAGTCGTGCACTTCATGTGGCGAAAGGTATGGGAATTTCCTCCCTCACTACGGGGTGCATACTTGACATGACAGTAAATTGTTGTTCTGACCAAGCATCCTCTGTGTACTCAGGAAAAAGGTCTTTTTTTTTCTTTTCTTTTTTAATACATTTACGTCTTCCTCTACAGCTGTTTGACGTTCGAGTCAATGGCAGAAACGATGTGTCCATCATCCCCAAGACTTCGCTCACCATTTTGCCGTCACCACAGCAACAAGAGTGGATCGTGTCCAGAGGGAACGTGTCCTGATCTCCACTTCTGCAAGTACTTCCTGCTGTTGGGGAGTGCTGTTTCGGGCAGCACTGCCTTTTTGGCCATGATATGAGAATTCCGCACATCAGAGTCTGCTGAAGAGGCACCTGCTCTGGGGCTGAACTTCACCGACCTCGCACTCTCTTTTGCTTGCCTGGAGTTCGCCAAGGGTCACTGTTCCGCAAGTTTGCAAGTCAGTCATGTTTGTTGTGTTTGTGTGTGTGGTAGAAGGGGAAAAAAAAAAGAAAGATAAATGTTCTTTAGATAAAGAAGGATATGGCAGTTAATATAGTTTTCTGCTCCTTTCAGGAACTTTTTCCCCCTGGTTAGAAAAGGGATACAGTCATTTTGTTGAGAGGAACACAGGCACTGTCTGTGGTTTGTTTTGTAAGTCGACGAGAGGTTGCAGAAACTGGACATTCTTGAAGAATTGTTATGGGTCTGTGAGGACAAAAAAACAAACAAACAAAAAAAAAACACCTTTATTTATGGAAACAATCATTGTTTGTGTGTGTGGCATGCTAGGTGCAAATTTTGACAGGAAAAGATTCGTTTTAGTCCATGTGGACTTGTTGACGTATTTTTGAAAATATGTAATATAACTTTTAGTGAAAAAGTTGTTTTTTTTTTAACTGGACAGGATTTGTGTGTAAATAGTGTGAACAGTTTAGTATTAATTAAAAGGGGGAGCTCTCTTTTGTTTTGTCTGACTGGTGGTTTGGCGACATTGCGTGGGCGTGTGTGATGGAGACAGCAGCGAGGTGGGATGGTGGGTGGAGTTGGGCACAGAGACAGGTGATGAGGGCATAGCATGCACATGGACAGAGAGTGTGATCGTGGTTGATCATGAAGCAGGGCGTACAACACTGTCCCAGAGCAAAGGTCTGGAGTCAGAAAGAATTCAAAATGAAGCAAGAAGTTTGATCCTAGGATCTACAAAGGACGTATCAACTGAAACTAGGCATTGTCTGCTTAACGTTCCTTCAGTGCAGGTCAGACACAAGCTAGAACAGGTGAAGGCATATTTGAGAGCAAGCTAGAACAGTGAGGCATATTGAGAGCAAGCTAGAACAGGTGAAGGCATATTTGAGAGCAAGCTAGAACAGGTGAAGGCATATTTGAGAGCAAGCTAGAACAGGTGAAGGCATATTTGAGAGCACCTGAAATTCCCCAAACCCACACTGTATGTAACATTGTAAGCAGTCTAGGGCACAGAAGACACTTGTCAGTGACATTGAAACCCGCAGATGAGACAGGCTGAAAACAACATAAGCTTGTCTACCTGTTATCAGAACTCGGTGACACTAGCTAAGGGCCATCACAGAGTTGTCTTAATGCCTCTAACAGTGGCGGTAACACCTCCACTGCCTGAGGCTACCAGAGTCTGTTGTTCAAGCGCCATGACTTGTGTTACAGCACAGTTTCAGTTTCAGTTTCATTGATAGGGTGTCACTGCATACAGACTTGTCCATTCATGCCACCCCACATCTGCTAAGTTTTGAGACTACAGTTTTCAGGATTTGCAGCTGATTGATGCATGAATAAATTACTAGTGTGAGAGAAATTAAGGTGAGGGTCTTGTGGATATGATTTTGCAGATGTCTGACGTGCTCATCAGCCTGACGTACTGGTTAGACCTTAGATACTTAACATTGTCTGCACCACTGTTATAATTGTACGTGTGTGTTTGCATGTCTGCGCACATGTGTGTGTATGCATGTCTGTGCACATGTGTGTGTATGCATGTGTGCATGGGTGATTGCCTGTGCATCCGTATGTGTGTTGCTCTGGCATGTGTTACAGCTCAAAGTGTTGATAGTGAATAAACATTGCTGGTGTGCCCTGTGCAGGTTCTACAACGTGATGAAGGGGTGCACCAAGGGAGCAGAGTGTCATTCTTTGCACCTGTGCCTTTACTATGTTCAGGCCCAGTGCAAGTTTGCCAACAGGTGTGAGAGAAACCATGACATCAATCACCTCCAGGTAATCAGCCTCAGTCATGTGGCTCCCTTGTTGTTTTTGTTTCTTTGTTTACAACCCTCTGTGATGCGAGCAGATCATTCATATCATAAGGGAATCGACAGTCATGTCCCTTTAGTATGCCTGTGTTCACACTGATGTACAAAATTTGAGTTTACCTCTGATTTTGAATCACAAGGCACTTAAGTTTGAAAATACTGGACAGGTAGATTTAGCCATATTCCAGTGCTAAAAAAAAAAAGAAAATATGCCAATAAAAACACACATTCATGTGAACATACATGGTTACACACACACACACGCACGCACACGCGCGCGCTTGCATGCATGCATGCGCATACACATGAATGCACACACACACACACACACACACACACACACACACACACACACACACACACACACACACACACACATGCGTGCACGCATGCATGTATGCACTCCTGCACACAGCACACACACTGACATGCTCACTCACATTTATGGTCACTCCACATTACACACTTGCATTTCTTCATCAGTGCACACTTACCAGCACACATATGTTTTCAGCGAGTAAAACAGGATCCCGAGAGATATTCAAGGTCTGTTATCTCAGTTGATGTATGTTTAGTCATTTGCGTCTGCCATTGGAAAGGCCAATTATGAGTCTGTCCTCATTCTCTTTGGAGTCTTTACACTAAATTACAGTGTTGGTCTTGAGACTGTTCCAATATTTGTTTGGTTTGTGATGTTTCTTGCTCTTCATTTTCCTTGTAGGAAAATTACATCCCACTGTTGTTTCAAAACCATTCAAGCGGCTGTGATACTGGTGTTTGTTCTTGTTCTGATAAGGGTAGATTACCCTGACAGCCCTCAGTTTTGCCCTGGTGGGTCACAGAATTCTGCTACACAGCTTGTCTGTAAGACGGAGGCAAGAGACCACAGCACACCTTCAGTCCCATTAATACCCCTTTCAGGTATCATAATTCTGCTAGATAATCTTTATGGTTTGATGGTTTTTTTTCTCCTCATGATCAGTCTCCCATTTCATTATGACAAAGATGTGTAAAAAAAATGTTCCCAGAAAATGAATAATTCCACATTTTCAGTATTTGCATGAAGAATGCATGCATTGTGCTAACTCTGATATTGGTGCCGTGTTCCTTTGTTCAGTTGGTGAAAACAATATATCAAAAAATACTTCTCTGAGCTTTGGAAGTTATGGCTCCTAAATTCATGCTCCCCTAATTATGCACATACGCACACTGGTTTGAGGATGCTTTTTTTGTTTGTTTGTTTTTTAGCCCCCTCCCCTTCCCTCCCTCTCCCTCTTAACCCCACCCTGTTTTACTTTTGTCTTCTTGGAGTTTTACGTCATGCTTAGATTGACTTGATCAGCTTCATGTTTTCCACCACATCACGCTGTTACAGAATTGATGGTCAAAAGGCAGACATGAAAATGGTGCAGTCATGAGAACAGATCATGGACATGGTAAAGTCTAACACATTCCTTGGTTTGTCAATGCCATGTGCAGGTGACCAAGGTGTTGACCTTATTTGGGGTCAAGGTCAGAGGTCGGAAACTGAGTGACATTCTGCAAGAAGTGAGGTTCTATACCCAGAAGCTTAAGGCGGAACTGGACTCAGACGGTGAGGTGCATGGATACAGACCTGCACCAGGTTGGTTGTCTCTCTGTTTGTATGTGGAACAAATGGGGGATGGGAAGTGGGGGGGGAGACAAATGCAGGCTAATGATTTCTCGATTATAAGATAATGACCGGACAAAATTAAGTGATGGTGTGGAGTGGTAGAGAGTGCAGGCGAAGACAGACAAGTGATGGTAGGTTAACCCTTTCATTCCTACTTTTCTAGGAATCATTACTTCCTCTTGTTCCTAGATTCTTATAATAGGAGTATTCGCTTCATCCCTTGATTTAGAGAAGAAAGAAAAAGAAGTGTAAAGTGGGAACTGCTACACATGCAGTAGCAAACTAGCCAGAATAGAGCGGTGAGCACTTTCCCATGTTGTAGGGGCCGTCTGGCATTCATTCCATTCATAAACGCTGCAGCGCGAGCGACCCGGTCATGACGTGTACCGATGACGCGACTCGCACGAAGTTCAAAGTGCTTACTGCGAGAACTGATTTTCCGGGCTGCTGCGGAATGAAAGAGGGATTTTGTGCTGCCCGGTTTTCCGGGCTGAAGGAAGGAAGGGTAGGATTTTTGCAAACTGGAAAACTGGGTTGTAGGAATGAAAGAGTTAAGGAACTAAGGGACACTAGCCAGTCAAGGAAAATACCTAGAGAACAAAGTGGAGTTTTTTCCCTTCTTGTTCACTTCAAGAGCCTCAGCAACACACCACCTCAGGCAAAATCACTTTATGAATTGCAGAAAACTGGATCGCAAAGCCAGCCACACAATAAAAAAATAAAAATAAAAAAAAGCCAGCCACACGGTAGCAGACAAAATGGGCCTTGTGAGGCTGGCACCACCAGAAAATTGTGCTTCCTGCTGCAGCTTCCATGCTGGCTGGCTTGGCATCCGTTCAAAGTGTTCAAATATATTAATTCACTAATTATGAAAACCTCAGAACCCAACGAATAGAGTGAAGTATGTCACGTTTTAATGATTGGTTGTTGTATTGAATTATTGGTAATTAAAATCAAAGAATAAACCCACTTTTAACGAGTTCCTATTGTATTTTTTTCTGTATTGTAAGAATAGCAAACATCATGAAATATTTTTGTAATGAATGAACAGCAGGCATTTAACACTTTTCGTAAATGTGAATTTAACCCTTTCACCACCAGACGTTCTGTTTTGCATAAATCCCCATCGCCAGCCATTTTTCAGAAAATCTCTTATTTCATACCAGCGTTTGTGAATGCAGATGTCCTTGGAACTAAACAACCAATTCTCATGCTGTTTTTTTTTTTTTTTGGAAATGGAGGAAATATACTGTACTTTGTTAAATTATAGAATGTCAGTAATGGTTAGACAACAACAATTTTACATTTTTGGTAATTTGAAGTGCAAAAAAAGTGCAAAATAAAAGAATTGAATGCTATCCTTAGTCTCAGCATGAACAAGAAGAAAGCATGCCATCAAACTCTGAAAAAAGAAGGAAAGATACTCCACTCACAAAAGAAAGACCAGAAAGTATGTAATATCCAACAGAAAAATGGAGAGAAAAAAAAAAAACAGCTATAAATCAACATACCCCAACAGCAGAAGAAGAGCTAGAAGTAGTCCACAGGTTGAAACTCATCCTTGTTCACCAGCACTACTGAAACAACATTCAGAGGAATAATTAGTGATATCATGACTAATGAGGTGATGCAGAAAAGAAACCACACACACACACACACACACACACACACACACACACGCGGATGACAAACTGCTTACACCATGCTGGCACACGCATGAAAGAAGCAAAAAGAGAAGGGAACACACACACACACACACACACACACACACACACACACACACACACACACACGCATGCACACGTGCACACACACAAACACACACACACACACACACACACACACACACACACACACACACACACACACACACACACGCACGCATGCGCACGTGCACACACACATGCACACACATCCCTTTCACTCTCACTGTTGAAAGCAATATTATTTTTTTATGAAAACAAAGTCATTCACTTGCCTGTGGGTCTCTGGAACCTGGGGAGCAATGCTGCTAGGGCGTATGAGTCCAGCTGGTCACTCCAACTCATCTCTGCAGCACGCCTCTGACACGTGTCAGTCAGCCACGCCCCCTTCAACCTTGATTTGTGGCAAGCCAGCTGGGCTTGCAGCTCATTATCTTGTAGCTGTTAGTCGCCCCCCCATCATGTCTTTCTCACTCACACGGCTTTCAATTCAGACTTTGCAAGTTGGCCCAGAATCAGCAACAGTTAGCTCGTTCAAGGGCCTCTGTGTGTGTGTGTGTGTGTGTGTGTGTGTGTGTGTGTGTGTGTGTGTGTGTGTGTGTGTGTGTGTGAGTGAGAGAGAGAGAGAGAGAGAGATGCACTGCCTGCCCACTCCACTTGGCATGCATCCAGCAGTCAGCCTCTGTGGTAATTCGGTCAAGCTCTCCCTTTCACATAATGTTTCTTGGTCACAATTTGGGTGTTCTTTATCTGAATCAGTATCAACTGACCGTCTATTCAATATTTCCAGCACCCAATCTGTGGTAAATATACGGCAAAGCCGAGTACCTGTAGTGCTTGGTTGTGACGTCATAGTGAATGGAAAAACAACCAGTGTAAAGCAGTGAAAAAAAAACACTTAACTGAACCGTGCTCTGACGAAGCAAATGGCTGTGAGCACAGGTCAGAGAATTGCCCAACTGTGGCGTTTCTTTCTGGCTTTCTGTCTCGTCAGATTGGAGAGTGAGAGTATTGGGAGTTAGGTAACCCTAGTTGGTCACATTTCGGTGACGTCGGCGGTGAGCCACGTGGTTGCAGAAATGCAATGTCGGCAGCTTGAGGGTTAATCATGCTAAACTGTGTCAGAGCAGAGAACTTTGTCTTTAAAAATGAGTACAAAACACAACAGACTTTTTTCATCTCCCAGCTGCCAACATGAACTTTAGATCTAATTTTTTAGATCTAAATTTTTTTATCAGAAAATGTTCCATTGAAACAAACTATTGAATAATGATTTTTGTACAATTTCAATTGTATTTATTATAGGAATGGATTCATTAATAGTATTTGAATCGGAAAGTCTGAATTTCTTAGAATGATGATGAAGCCAGGGTCTCTGACAATGGCAAAAGAGTGAAGCAAAGAAGGCAACTGTTAAAGGAAGGTGGGTGTTGTCAATCATTTCTTATAGTTGCAAGCTTATATGGAAAATATCATCCTAAGAATGTGATGTATGAAATGAGAGCCTACAAACTTTACTTTCAGTGTATGTGTTTGGATTCTAAAGTTCTTCTCATATTCTTTAACCAAAAATAATCAGGAAATATTCAAGGTTACACCAGTGGATGTTCAAAATTGGCATGGAAAATGTGCAAAATATCAGTTCAGAGAAAATATGGGCTTTTGAATCCAATATAGTTGTAAAAAAAAAATCACATTGCTTTTTTGTGACTTCATTGTTGCATATCTTATGATTTTATAGGTTCTGAGGCATTCACATTTTAAAGATCTTACACAGAATAATAAAGATTCGTCTATCACGAAAATATGTCAAAATCAGGTAGAAAAGGCCCCTCTCCTGCCTACTCCCAGCCCCCAGCCTACCCTTTCCTGCAAGGGCCACCCATGGGTGCTCCGCCAGCCTACACGCCCGCCCTTCCACCTGGCCACCAGACCTATCCCAAACGGCCCTACTATGCAGGTGGAGCGGTACCACAGCCCCAAGTGTGCCCCCAGAATCAGTATGGAGCTGTCTACAGTCAGCAGGCCTATCCCCGTGCTCCTGCCATGCAGGGATATGGTCCTCCTCCTGGTGGACAGACTATGGTGATGCCCGGATTGTTTGATGATGGAGCACATTTTGATATGGGAGCACATTTTGATGGGGGAGGGCAGGCGTATATCCCACCTCGTCCACCCAGACGTCCCCGCAGCGCAGCACAGATAGCAGCCATGCACATCCACAACATGGTGGGCAGGCGGCAGCGAAACAACTTCTGGACCGACGGCTCCAGAGGGGGTGTGTCTTTCTGGTAAAGGGTCTTTACATATGGAGCTGCCTCTCTTCCCCCCTGTCCCTGAGCGTTGGTGGGAGAGAACTTCTGTTTGGAGTGGACCTGGTGAAACAGACTTTGGCAAACTGGACTTGAGAGAAGGGAGTTTAAAAGAAAAAGGAAAAAAAGGATGGCTCATGTTTTTGTAAAAGATAGTGGTGTGAGGAGAGGGGATTCCACCTGTTATGTCAAATGTAAACATGTGAAACAAGAGAAATATGACTGTGGCTTGGATTAAAGAAAACAGTGGGAAAGTGAAGTTGAAATAAGTGTGTTGGAGAAAGTCTTCTAAGACCCTAGAAGATAAACGAAACCCAAGACCTTCGCCATTTCAGTTCCAATGAAGGAGAAGAACAAGAGCCAGCCTGAAATTCATGTGTCATCATTTTTTTAGCTAACAAAAGGGAACAGTGTGCAGGGTTTGGGGATTGCTGGCTGTTGTGATTTGTTCAATGTGTCACTGTACAGTTTGGATCAAAATTGTAAGTTGATGGGGTTTTTTTTGTGTGTGTTTTTTTAAAGTCAGCTTGGATATGTATACAATGGTTTTCTGTTGCGCAAATATAGTTTGTTTCTTTTTCAGCGTATTTATACAGATATATGTAAATAATTTGTATGACCATAAGCAGATTTTCCTCCTTTTTTTCTCAAGATGTCTCTTTAGTAGTACAGTGACAATTGAAGCCTAGCTTAAGTTACTCTAACAAAATGGATTGCATTCTTCTGTCAGTTGTATTAAGCTTTGCCTACTACAGCCTCAATCAACATTATTGTGCGCTTTCCAAGAGTAACCATTCTCCACAATATGGACTGATTCCAAATGCAGCTACTGTACAGAACTGGATGGGCACAGTTTGGGTTTTTTCTTGTGTAAAATTTCCTTTCTTAAGCACAGATTTGTCATTTGAAAAACAGAAATTTTTGAAGAACCTTTTTTTTTTTTTTTGTAAATGGTGGTTATAGGGACAGGAGAGATTGTTTGCCAGATGTTGATGCAGCCAGGTGCTAACGGTACATTTCTTGGTTACCCGTTGTTGACAAAATATTTTGTTCAAGAGTTACCTTCCCCCTTACCTCCCTTGATTGATGAATCTCAATTTTCTTGTGTAAACTCTTTAAATTATGAATACCTAAGAACCTACATGGTCACTGAAGTCACAGAAGTTAATGTATTCTATTTGTTACAACCATGCTGGGCTGAGAAGCCCATATTTTCTCTAAAACTGGTATTTCGCACAATTAATCTTGGCACCAATTTGAATTGTCCGTCGAACAAACCTTGAATAATTCTTGATTTCACAAAAAGCGTGAGAGAAACAATTACTGAAGAATCCAAAAACGCACATTAGAAGTAAAGTCCATAAGCTCTCATTTCGTATATCGCATGCCTAGGATCTTTTCCGCACAGGCTTGCGACTGTACGAAATGACTGATGGCGCCGGCCTCCCATGAGTGAGTCACCTTCTTCGTTCATTGTTGGAGTTTTGATCTGAATTGTTGTTTTGCGAAATCTGAATTGTTGTTTTGCGAAATTCGGACTTCCCGATCGGAATCTTGTTAATGACTCAATTTCTATCATAGAAGCAACTAAAAGTGTATGAAAATTATCATCCGATGGACCATTTCAACAGAGTAATATTTTAATGAAAATCGTATCAAAACCACATGTCGACGGCCATTTGGTGAGGAAAGTCAGTTGTGTTTTCTATCAATTTAAACAAAGTTCTTTGCTCAGACACCATCTTGGATAATGAAATTCGTATGTATGAAAAGAGCGAAGTGCCAGCTATTCGTTCATTACATAATTATTCATGCTGTTTGGTATTTCTAATACAAATAATGGAAAATGTGATGCAAACATGTTAAAAGTGGGTTTACTCTCCGAGTTTAATCATCAATAGATTAACACAGCAACAAAATTGTCAAATTTCCATTTTATTCCTTGGGCTCTGAGGTTTTCATCGATAGGCCTATCAAATATGTTTGAATATTTTGAAATGGATGGCGAGCCAGACAACACTGAAGCTGCGATAGATAGCACAAATTTCTGTTGGTCCCCATCTCGCGAGGCTGTTATGACTGCAGCAGTGTGTCGCTGGCTTTGTGATCCGGCTTGTGCTACATATTTAGAGGCGCTGTGTGTGAGATAGGGAGTGTGTGTCCCGAGAATACAGAGAGTGAGCTCGGAGTGCTCAGTGCGCTCAGTGTGAGAGAGTGCTCCCAGGGCAGTGTTCCTGGTTTGAGCTCCATGTTATGAAAGGGAAATAAACAGGAGAAAAGCTCTGCTTCGTCCTCTGCGTCTTCTTGACAGGCTGCTGTCCCTTGGCTGCTGAGCCTACTGTCATCTGCCTGTCTTCACCTGCACACCCCTTACCCCTCCACACCATCACGTTCAAGTTAGGGGTATTGATAGCACAAGGAAAACTGGATGGGTAGGATTGATATTAGAATGGGGGAGGGCAGTGGATGAGGAGGGAAGTTGGAGCAAGAGTGGATACAGCAGCTCAGTAGGTTAGTAAACTTTTTTTGTTTTGTTTTTTAATCTTAAACTGGGGACATAATGGTTAGGGTAAAAGCGGGAAGGGGTAAAAAAAAAAAATTTTAGATTATTTTTAACTTTTCTTCTTCTGTTTCTGAGAGGCAATCTTTCCAGACTTTTTGCCCCTCGGGTCATGTTTCGTCCATTACATTACATTGCAGGTATATTTTGTGTGTGTGTGTGTGTGTTGTGTGCTGGCTTGAATGAATACAAGTTAACCATTAGCTCAGTGGTCAGTGATTTCAAGCTGTGATTACAGTTCCCTCACAGACCTCCTTGTGGTGTGCATGTTGGTCTGATTTGAACCAGTCGCCTGTGCATACAACATTCTGTTTCTTGCCATATTCGCTGTGATTTCAACAGATCACTTGTGCTCAGAATCACAGAATGTCTGGTAAGTTTCTCACAAGGACTGGCTTTATTCATCATTGATTTGGTATTTGCACACATGACCTGTCTCCGACGGTCAGTGTGTCCATCTTTCTTTCTTAGTCTTTTTCCTACTGATGATTTTCACATCTTGCTGTGTCGTACTCTAACGCTGTGTGTTTTTTTTTACACAAATGTTCTTTTCTGGCCTGCATTTTGTTATGACAAGGTGAAACGCAGGCAGAATGTTGTTTTATTTCTTTTTAAAAAAATGTTTTTTAAAAAGTGCTGAAACTGAAGGCGATGTCCATGTTTTGCCATCTGTCGTCCAAGTGAATTGGATGAAGTGTTATTGGTATCGGGGGGAGGGGGGGGGGTGGTATTGTGCTAAATTGAACCCCGTGACTTTCGCTCAGCAGGCGGCTGTTTGTTGTCCAACATTTTCTTTCTGTCCATTTCTGCTTCGTTTTTTTTTTCATCTTTTTGTGTATGTATGTGTCTAGTCTGTGTCTTTTTCTGTGATTAACTCTCTCTCTGCTCTCCTCTCTCCTCATCTCTCTCTTCCTCTCTCGTCTCTGTCTCTCTGTCCTTTTCTGGTGATCATTCTCTCTCTCTGCCCTCTCTCTCACCTCTCTCTCTCCTCTCTTCTCCTCTCTCTCTCTCTCTCTCTCTCTCTCCTTTCACTCTCTGTGATTAGTGCACTTATGATGAACTGCTAAGTACTGCTTAATGTTGATTGATAGAAGAATCATTCTCCTCCCTCCCCCCCCCCCCCCCCCCCATCCTTTTTTTTTAAAATCTTTTTTGTTTTGGGTAGCTAGAAAATTACAGCTGTCTTTTGTTATTAGTTATGCTCAACTTGAATCAGTTTTTTTAAAAATATGCTTGAAGAATCATTTCTCCCCCCCCCCCCCCCCCATCCTTTTTTTAAAAAAATCTTTTTGTTTTTGTTAGCTTGGAAAATTACATCCTTTTTTAAAAAAATCTTTTTGTTTTTGTTAGCTTAGGAAAATTACAGCTGTCTTTTGTTATTAGTTATGCTCAACTTGAATTCAGTTATTTTTTACCTTTTAAAGAGTGAAGAAGCTCCGTGGTGCATTCCATGTCATGCGCCACTCACAATGAAACATGTTCTTTAGAGTGTTGGGACTTGCACAATGTGAGACACAAACATTTTACAGCGGAGTCCATGAAGATCCTGTTCAGGGATGTCCCGCCTGATGTGACCTTGAGTTTTTGAGAGAGATTAACATTTTTCATCTGATTAAGATTTTACGGAAGAAAGATTTTTAACAAAGTTTCTGGTGCGTTTGTAGACGATGTCATTTAATGAGATGTGTGAAAGTTTGTTTTTTTTTGTTTGTTTTTTTAAATGACTGGTGAGTTGATTTTAACGTGGTGACAGCCCTGATATGGCCCTTTGCGGTCGGCTGGGCTATAAGCAACATTATCTTATCTTATCTTATCTTTTTAAATATGCTTGCTTTTCCAACCAATCTTGCTGGTAAAAATTGAAAACAATGATACTCTCACGCATGCAGAATTGGCGCACTCATATGTATTATAAACTTTTTGAAAGCAGTGTTAAACATTATATCAAAGAGTGTTAGATCGTGGTGTTTTTTTTTTTTCCCTTTTTTAGCAGTCAAATGTCATCATTTGAGACTAAATGTCTTGATTGGCTGTGCTGTCTGTTTGTAAGGGTGCGTTGGTATCCTAACGAGTATTTTGTTAACCATGAAACAGTCCATCCCACGGGCCTCACTGGAATTCTGCTGCATAGAACAATGCTTTCACGAACGTGGTGTTTTTTGTGTGATCTGGACAGGTTTTTGTTTCTTTTATATAATCGTCATATTTATACACTTCACTATTAAATGTGATTGCGGATTCCTTAGTTTCACAGTAAATATCATCTGTTCAAACATTAAAAAAAAAAAATTTTTTTATCTGTCACGGAGCTGAGGGAGAAGGTAATGCTAGATGAAAATATTTCATCTGTTAAAAGTCAGCGAGAGGCACATGCACACTATAGTACTTGGCATTATTTATAAAAACAAAAAAAAATTCTTTTAAATGAACAAAAGAAAAGAATATTTGTGAGGAGGGAGAGAGAAAATAGAAATAACATTGGCCAAAGCAGTTGCCATTTGCAATGGAATTTCATGTGTCTTATGGCCAGCTGATGAACTGTTCATACGGTGACCCATGAACTGTGAACAGATCTGCAGATAGAGTGAGAGGAGACAACTCTGTCATCCTAGGGTCCTCCATGCCCTGATGGCAATCACAAGACATGATATCTTGCACTATACAAAATAAGAACTTTAGATGATGAATCAAGAGAGAGACAGAGAGGGAGAAAAAGAGAAAGAAAGTGATAGAGAAAGAGAGAGGCAGGATTGTTCTCCCCCAAAACCATTGGCTTCCACTGAGGTGGTATTCACTCTTCGCCCTCCCCTCCAAATTAAAAGAAAAAATCTTTTTCATCTCATCTTGTTATCAGTATATCCATATGTGAGGCAAGTATGTTACAAGCGTATGTGCTATGATATGTATGAAGGTGTGTTAGATGTTTCTGTCTCTTAGATTTGCTCTGTAACTTAAATGTGATTCGTTTTATGTCTTAATTAAGCTGAAATAACTGTTACTTCTCTCTCTCTCTCTCTCTCTCTCTCTCTCTCTCTCTCTCTCTCTCTCTCTCTCTCTCTCTTCTCTCCTCTCCTCTCTGTTAACAGAAGGCAATCTCTATCAACCATCTTGGTGTGGTGAAGTTTCCTCCATCCCCATCCCCTAGTGGTTATTAGTGTTGCTTCCAATGATGTGTTGAAACTGTGTGGCAGGATCTAGGCGCTGGAAAGGACAACTTGAGGTTTCGCAGCGCCTGTTCTGTTGTTTTAGAGAAGTAATAGACAGGTGCATTTACTCGCTGACCTTCGCTAGTATGGTTGTTGCTTTTCTTTTATTGTTTCCAGCCGTGAGTGACCTACGCTGTTGTTTTGTTGTTTGCTTTGTTTTCGTGATGTCCTGCAGTAAGTTCCTATATTAGTATTGTTTGTCTGCGGTCTCTTCTTTGTTGTCATACAGTAAGTGACAATGCTAGTACAGTACTTTCCTTTGTCTTGTGTGTGGAATTAGGCTTATTAGTGTGTTGTCAAGTCTGTGATTGTGTCATAACTGACTAAACCTGTTTTAACTGTCATCGTCATAGTTTATAACTGTGTCCTAATTTAGCCATCTTGTCAGTTTGATTTCCCTCATGATTATGTGCACCATGGTTAAGTCATTGACTGCATGGCCTCAGACACATAGACTATGCATTTATTAATAGCATCACAAACAAATTACATGAGGCATCCTCAGAGTTGCAAAATGCATACAACCATTTTGTATGTTTGATTTTTACAGAATCCAGACCTCTCAGATACTGTTCCTAACAAGAATGTTAACATACATGGCTTTAATGTTATTCACAAAGATCGCATGCTTCTCTGATCTACAGGTACATCAGATTAGATTCGTGAAACTTCAAACACACGGAATTTTCATGTTGAGTCAGTTTGGCTAGGAAATAGGCTGAAAAGAGTCAGCATTCAGCATTTTTCACAGAAACCCCTCTGAAAATGCTGAATGGATGCACAAGTTCACATCCATGCAGGATTCTGCCTCTCCTGATGCCACTGAAATGTCACTGCTTGGTGACTTTAATGTTGATCTATTGAAACTTCATCCATGATGGACAGCCACTGAAATGTCACTGCTTGGTGACTTTAATGTTGATCTATTGAAACTTCATCCATGATGGACAGCCACTGAAATGTCACTGCTTGGTGACTTTAATGTTGATCTATTGAAACTTCATCCATGATGGACAGACATGTTTTCCTCATACAGTCTAAGATAACGGACATCCCTACCCATGTAGGCTCAACCATCAGAACATTAATTGACCGTAGTTATGTCACTGACTCTCAAAACATCATTGAACAAAATGTGAATGAATTCATTTAGCTGTTTTCATATGTATCTCATGGGCAAAAAAATGGAATTACAGTCCATAAGACAGCTCACAAACATGTGACCTACAGATCTTTTCCAAGATTTCAGGTGGATAGTTTTCATACTGATCTCTCCCACTCCCCATTTTCAAATGTCTACAATTATACTAGTCCAGAGAGCGCTCTTAAATACTGGCTCCAGATGTTCAGTACTGTTTAATGATAGACATGCCTCATACAAAATACACAGAGTGAAACGCACTCAGTGTAAATGAATAACTGAGGAAGCACAAACCGCAATATTCCTTCATTGAGATATTTTTGAGACTGGTGGGAATTCACATGTATGAATGAAAACAGCGAAATAAGGCTAATTCATTCAAGCAAGCTGTGCAAAAGAATTGTTACCAGGATCTTGTTTCTTCCAAACAGAATTCAAAGTTGATATGGAAGCCTGTAAATGTGAATAAAACTTCCCAATCTAAGACATATCACATAAGCAACATTATCCTAAACAAACTCGGTAAACATTTCACAAGTGTGGCAGAATGTACCACAAAACAAAATCATACTAAATTACCTCGAAAAATCAATAATGTTCTGCAAATCCAAGAATATTAATTCCCAACTGTCAGTACCTTAATGTCTGTAACTAACGTTTACTATTCCTTACATCATTGAAGGAGTCAGGAAAGTCTGGATTTGGTGGAACTGATGGTGAAATTCTAAGACTTTCAGCTCCGATCATTTCTAAAAACACTTTTTTTTTTTTTTTTTTTTTTTGCTGTCCCACTCTCTGCGCCATCTCAGAGGCAGTGCACCCACGCCGCTCATTCCGACACCCCGTCCACAGCCACAGCCCGGTCGGCCCTGCCGCAGCCCCGGCACCGGCAATCCACAGGAAGCAGTCAATGTCAAGTCGTCAAGAGGCAACCCACCGGAGGAGACACTGCACTGCTGCCGAGTCACTTCGGTGGTGTTCAGTGGCGCCTGCTCTGATCTAACATACGCAGGACACCACCAACTAAGCCCCGTACTGACGACAATAATTGCTTAGTCGCGGAGCCGGCGTGAGTGAGCTCTCCCTCCGGAGGGCGCCACCACGTCCGTCCAACGACAGCCCCCATGGACTTGCCGATACCGGTGACCTCGACGGAACCAAACCAAGGTCACAGACGTGGAGAGGACATCGAAATTGAGGTCACCCTGAGAGCAGGGCATGAAGGGCCACAGAATTTGAGACATTTTTTTAAAATTTTTTTTTTTATGCTGATCGATGAGAATGAGGATGATTAAGATGATGCTACGGATTTCCGTTTTGGTCTGAGACTACATGACAGGGCTGTACTCTACGCTTCCTTTCATAATATATCCCGGCGTCAACCAGGCCTGAGAGATACAGGCACCTGCAGTGTTGGTCATGAAATTTGAGCAACACTCTCAGAAAACGCATCCATTAAGTGGATGAAACTCGACTGTGTGGTCCCAGTCTTCCCTACTGAGTCCGCAGCAAACTCAACTCTGGGTAGGAGACGGTCGGAGCAGAAAAAAACCCACATGACTTCTGATGGGATTCGAACCCATGACCTCCCAGCCGGGAGTCCGCGACGTTAACCACTTCGCCACGGCGGGTGGTATTTCTAAAACACTTACTTGCATCAACAACTTGTGCATTGAAAAATGTCATTCCCATCTACAAATCCGGTGACCATTCTGAACCAGCCAGTCACAGACCAAAACCTATTTTGCTAGTATTATCCAAACCCTTAGAAAAGCTCATAAATAAACACATTTACTATCATTGTGCATCATGTAATACACTGAGTGAATCTTGTAAAAAAAAAATTGTAATAACAGGACAATTGATGCAAACAGCTGCAGGCTTAATTCTGTTTATGCATCATTACAAAAAGTTTGTAGACATCCTAAGTGAAAGATTCAGTGTGAATCATATGTCATTCAACATCCAGCAAGACAAAAGTCATCCTCAAAATGACCCTGTCAAAAACAGTAAAATATTAAACAGTTCCCATTTATTTTTATTAGCAATGGAAGAATTGAAGAAGTGGAGAGTTATTGTGTATGAGGCATAGTAATTGATTACAATCTCTCATGGACTGCACACACAGAACATTATGAAAATATCAGACAAATGTATTAATCATGCAGGATTATTGAACCTTCATGCGAGAAAATTATTCCTGAACACGTTCATATTTTCTTCAGTCAATTGCTGTTCAACTCTGTTTGATTCAGCCAGCGCAAATTCAATGAAACCTTTGATCAGCATCTATAACCATGCCCTTAAAGCATTTCTCCTGAAATCCTCAAGCCTCACAGAATCAGATTATATTCAAGTTGGAGTTCTTCCACTAAGGAATATATTTGTTTGCTGTCAATAAAGGAATGTTCATACCAAAAAAATTGTATCCAGATTAGCCTTACAAAATTCAATCCAAATTTAGTGTGAATTTTACAAACTATACAAAGCTCCAGGTTTGCATACCTAGAAAATGATCTGCTTAAAACAACTTGCCATCCCAAAGTGATTGTTGCTGTTTACAAGTACTGCTGTTTGAAAATAATGTGCTACTAATACTGAATGGGCATGCGATGTCAGTGCATGCAAAATAATGTCAATAGGTGATGTGCTCATGCAGCCTATGTGTATGAGCCAGAGCACTGCTCATATAGTCATAGGTATTATATGTGTATGAGCCAGAGTGCTGCTCATATAGTCATAAGTATTATGTGTGTATGAGCCAGAGTGCTGCTCATATAGTCGTAGGTATTATATGTGTATGAGCCAGAGCACTGCTCATATAGTCGTAGGTATTATATGTGTATGAGCCAGAGCACTGCTCATATAGTCGTAGGTATTATATGTGTATGAGCCAGAGTGCTGCTCATATAGTCGTAGGTATTATATGTGTATGAGCCAGAGTGCTGCTCATATAGTCGTAGGTATTATATGTGTATGAGCCAGAGTGCTGCTCATATAGTCATAGGTATTATATGTGTATGAGCCAGAGTGCTGCTCATATAGTCGTAGGTATTATATGTGTATGAGCCAGAGCACTGCTCATATAGTCGTAGGTATTATATGTATATGAGCCAGAGTGCTGCTCATATAGTCATAAGTATTATATGTGTATGAGCCAGAGTGCTGCTCATATAGTCATAGGTATTTTTAGGAATGGCTAGGATGGGTAATGGCATTACTTTCTTTCTTTGTTTTTGTTTTTTTTTAAACATTTTTTCCACATTTTTATGTATGGCTGTCGACTTCTTTATTTCCTCTTTCTTTTTATTTTTTCCCACACATCAATAAATGTTTGAGTCTCTTTCTCTCTCTCTCTCTCTCTCTCTCTCTCTCTCTCTCTCTCTCTCTCTCTCTCTCTCTCTCCAGCCAAGTCCCTGTCTCGCTCTTTGCCCTTGACAACAACATTATCTCATGTTCCTCGTTGACTTGAAAACCAGTCATGCACAATAAACAAGAATGGTGAATATGAATGTATGCTTGTGTACTTGAACATGACTGCCTCATGAATCACTATTCATACCTCCTCAGGCAGTGCTGATGACACTGTTATGATGACTGATGCTTCTTACATCGTCTTTCCACAGAGAGAGAGAGAGTGTGTGTGTGTGTGTGTGTGCATGTGAGTTTAAGTGTGTGTGTGTGTGTGTGTGTGTGTGTGTGTGTCTCTCTCTCTCTCTCTCTGTCTCTCTCTCTCTCTCTCTCTCTCTCTCTCTCTCTCTCTCTCTCTCTCTCTCTCTCTCTACGCCAGTCTATCTGCCTGTGTATTTGTCTGTCTGTCTGTCTGTCTGTCTGTCTGTCTGTCTGTCTCTCTCTCTCTCTCTTCTCTCTCTCTCTCTCTCTCTCTCTCTCTCTCTCTCTCTCTCTACGCCAGTCTATTTGCCTGTGTGTTTGTCTCTCTGTCTGTCTGTCTGTCTGTCTCTCTCTCTCTCTCTCTCTCTCTCTCTCTCTCTCTCTCTCTCTCTCTCTCTCTCTCTCTCTCTCTCTCTCCCCCTCCCCTGCCCCCCACCCCCCACTTTCCCCCAATCAACTTCATACTGGTCCTTCCCCATTCTCTATGAAGTTTTTACTTTTTCCATCATGGTCACAGGGTGTGGCCCCAAACCCATCATCTAGACTTCCTCGGTTATTCAGCCCATTTTTCATATATGTTATGGTGTAGATATATAGATGTGTTATGGTCTAAAGATATATATGTTATGGTATGCATGTACATGTGTGAATGTGTCCAGGGGCACACCCTAGGGCTCCGTCAGTGGACAGACGATCACAGACCAGGTCAGAATCATCGTATGCCCAGCTGGTTGACGCTGCTCCTTGCAAGACAGAAGAGATCTGCCTCAACTTCCTCAAGGTAAAGCATCAGTGAGAAAAAGCCCCGCCAGGAAAAAGGCAAGGAGGCAGAGGGGTTTTTTGGTGTGTTTTTTTTAACATGTTTAATTTCTTTTATTGTTATTACAGAAACTGAAATATACAACAACATCAATATTCAGAAATTAGGAAAAAGGCAAGCTAAACATAGATACATAGACAAGTAAGTATATACACAAACAAAAAGAAAGCTATAGCCTTCAGCATATCATCATGTATGTATATAAAGCATGGTCACTTGGTGACATAAACAGCATAGCACAATGTATTGTACTTAAGGCAAATCATTTCTATGTAGTGTAATCATGCTTTAAAATTAAAAAAGATAAATAAAAAAAAATTAAAAAAAAGAATAGGATAGAGAGATCAGTGAGGATAAACGAATAGCACGAGGAAGGACAGGTAGAAGGACAAACAAGCGGACACACTGACAATTAACCAGACAAACATTAAGAGAGAATGGGTTGGTTCACAGCAAATGAAGATACGCTATTTTCACAGACCACATTGTCTCAATGATAGCAACCTTGAAAGAAAAACAAAAACATACGCCTTGAGTAACATACACGAGCCTCATAGACTGTCATCAGCAAGGGAGCAGCATAGACTGTCATCAGCAAGGGAGCAGACATATTATGTTTGTTAGTCTAGTGCTTAGTTATCATATATTGCATTATATACA
This sequence comes from Conus ventricosus, assembly GCA_018398815.1. Taxonomy (NCBI): domain Eukaryota; kingdom Metazoa; phylum Mollusca; class Gastropoda; order Neogastropoda; family Conidae; genus Conus; species Conus ventricosus. Next base: position 81,902,585 of record CM031611.1, on the reverse strand, counting down.
TTCACACTGACAAAAAACAGTTAATCATCAAAGACGAGGGGCTCATATGCAAGCCATTTTGTCTGGAATCCATGTGGTTCATTGTTAAATATGAGTTATATTTTTCAATTCTAAATCTGTATTTCAGTATTCTCAAAAAGACTGTTAGTTGTGGGAGACTGCCTTCTAACTTACATTTATATACATACTGTTTTGCCAGAAGAATGATAAAGTAGAAAATAAATCACCTGCAATTGTTGCATCAAAACCTAGAAGTATAAGAGATTCTGTTAAACGTATATTCTGTGCATGGGTACATTTCTCTTTTACTAAATTAGTGAACATACTCCAAAAGCATTTAATGTAAGTACATTTCCAAAACATATGGTCAATACTGTCGTTAAATAAGCTGCAGAAACTACATTTATCATAATCAACAACTCCAATTTCTTTCAAAATTACATTTGTTCCTAAGCATCTATGGATTATTCTCAGCTGAAACCACTTAAGCTTCACATCCGTTATCTTTATGTACATTAAAGAAACACAATTCCCAGTCATGGGTCTGTGAAAGTTTCATGTCCCATTTGTCACAGCATGGAGCTCTCAATTTATTATCAATCAATACATCGTAATACGTCTTTGAGCCTCTGCAGATGTCAAACAATATCTCATAACAGATTGAAGAAATATTACCTTTATTGTTTTCAATGGTAATGTCAACTTTCTTTATGAATTCAGTTATTTCCATCTTATATCCTGCAAAAGTAAGAAAATCAATATTAACATCATATTTTTCCTTGAAGTTCCTGTGGGAAAGAAAACTGATCATTATCATAAAAAAATGTTGTGATATGATAGACACCTTTGTTTGCGAGCATTTTAGAAACAATGTATCTTTTCCTGACTTGAAAACATTTATTGTAGGATATAGGTTGTGCGAGTAGCTCAGCAGAACTTTTGGGTTGACATTTGTAATAAAAAAGTGTATAAGCTTCAAGAACGTGTACCCAGAACGGGTTATTTTTGTGAACTTTGCGACAATTTCTGGACAATATTTACTCATAAGAGGCCATTGAGGAAAATTACTGACTAAAATTGTTTCCATTTATGGTTTGATCGTTCAGTTCTACGGATCCAGGATAATTTTAGAGATGCGACATAGGTTTTTAACTCAGGAAGAACAATACCTCCATTCCGTACACTTTTATGAGCTGTTTTTTTTACTAATTTTTGCTGTTTTTTTTACTCCATACAAATTTATTGCATATTTTCTGGCACGTTTGAAAGAAGACATCTGGCGGGTTTGGTAAAAGCAGCCATAATTGAATCAGTTTTGAAAGGATGTTGGATTTCAATATAGCTATTCTACCTAAAGGTGTAATCTGGCGTTTTACCCATATTCTAAACAAATTATTTACATCTGCTAGCTTTTCTGAATTGTTTATTTCTATGCAATCTTTCAAGTCATTTGTGAACCATATCCCAAGTATTCGAACATTTTGTGGATTCCAAACAATGTTCAAATGTTCCATATAGCGATTTTGACTATTTTTTAAACTTCCTAACCAAACTGCGCTCGTTTTACTCAAATTCATATGAAGACCCGAGATGTTGTCAAATCTAAAAAGAACGTCAATACAAGTTTCAAACGATTTTCTATTCCCTGCAAGTAGAAACTCTGTGTCATCGGCATACTGAGGCAACTTATATTCAGTTTCATTTATTCTAATTGCCCAAATGTCTTGGTTTTCCCTGATCATGTTGGCTAATATTTCAACACAAATCACAAATAAATAAGGAGAAATTGGGTCTCCTTGTTGACAGCCTTTTTTAATATCGAACCAATCTGAAACCTGTCCGTTAACAATAACGCAAGACTTAATATTTTTATAGAAAATGTTTATCCATCTACAAAATGTCTTTTTGGAAGCCAGACGCTTTAACGACTTTAGACATGAATTCCCAAGAAATCGAATCAAAGGCTTTTGCGAAGTCTATATTCAACAACAGCCCGGGCAGATTATTCTCATCTAAATACGAAATAGTGTCAATATCAGTCTTATATTGTCACCGATGTATCTATTCTAATAAATCCAGTTTGATCTTTGTTTATGATTTTCGGCAACACACTTTTTATTCTATTTGCAATGCAAGAAGATCCTATCTTGCAGACTACACTTAACAGAGAAATAGGTCTCCAGTTTTTAATATACTGCCTCGGTTTATCACCCTTTGGAATACATGTAATGATTCCCTCTCTTTGTTACACATGACAGTTTTCCTTTTTTAAAACTTGCGTTTAACCTTTACCAGCCGAGTCGTTCAAATGTGGGTAACAGGATTTCTCTCCCTTGAGGCGAGTCGCCCAAGTCGGGTAACGGACAGACAGCAGTACACCTGCCGTGTTACCCACCATCAGACGACGGGAACATAAAAAATTCCTACACTTTCCATGAAATGGTCCAAGGGAAATAAGCGCTGTAACTAGTCTTGGGGATGTTGGAACGAGTTGTCGACCATACTTTCAGTGGCCTATTGTGAACTTGGCTGACCCCAGCTTTCAAACAAAGAGACTGACGGCACCACCACGTGGTGCGCGGCACGTATTTCCTGTATCAGAAAAAATGTCGGTCAGGTAAAGAGGTGGTACCAATTTCTCGCTGAATGAAGCGCTTGAAATCGTATTACAAAGTGGATCTGGTGATGAGGGGAGTTGAGTGTTTGTTCTTTCCTGTGACACCTAACACAAGACTGTCAGTTGTTGTAGAGCTACCGTAAAAATAAATTAGAAAGTGGCCAAATCTGTGCGTCAGCAGGGAATGAGCGCTGTGCGCGGTGTGCGGCAGCCCGGGAATGGCGCTGTCGTGTTGCTGTCGGCTGGATAGTATTAATGCTCTGACGACAAAAACACCTATCTGTTTCCAAAACACTTAAAAAAATTCAGCAGTAAAGCCATCAGAACCAGGGCTTTTATTATTTTTCATTGTCTTTAAGACATATGAAGCTTCTTCTAATGTGATAAGGCTATAAGCAACGTTATCTTATCTTATCTAATGTGATAAGACCTTCTAATTCAGCTGCTTCTGTTTCATTCAAACTGAGAATGTCCTCAACTAAGTCTTCTATGTCACAATTTTCCACAGCATTATCAGTGTATAATGATTTATAAAAATTGTGCACTTCTTTAAAGGGTTCTCACCCCTAATAGCATGTATGGGTTGTTCAAAAGTATGATCGAGTGTGTTTCAATGTACGTGTTACTTTTCTTCTGGAACTCACTTCTATCCGTGTTCGGGTCGTGAAAGTAGCCAAATCGGGACTCGCCACGGAGATTGCCGAGCACAGTACGGAAAGAGACGAGAGTCGGGGATTCCGCAAGTGACGTATAAATGCCAAGACTGCTGTGAATGAAAGACATGTCTCTAAAAGCTTTCGCTATGAGGACGTAAAACTCAACTATTTTCCGGCGATAATGGCAGATGTTCCAGCTACGAGTCAAGTTCCAACGAAGAGGACATCGAACGTGAAATTTAAAATTAAGTGTATGGAAATTAAATGAAATGAGGCAGGGAACAGTAAACAAGTGGGGTAACATTTGCTCCCATAGGAAAACCTAACACAGAGTAACTTTTATTCAAGACTGCCTGCGCTTGTTTTTTCCCCCCCTATTAGATTGTTCATCTATGTAAATTTTTCTGACTTTATTCAAGTTTAAAAGGCTGTGCCAGTCTTGAATAAAGTTACTCTGTGTTAGGTTTTCTTATGGAAGCTAACGTTACCCCACTTGTTTACTGTTTAAGTGTATGGAGTTCAGCCGTACCAGTTTGAACCTACAGCTCCTTGTACAGTACCAAACCCCCCTCGCCATCAGACGCTTGTGTTTCTTTCCAGGCAGTTCAACATTTTACAGGTTGACCATATTATGTACAGGTACACACATACGCACGACACAGATAGTACATGATATAAACATGCACACACATACATCTGTTTACACACACACACACACACACACACACACACACACACACACACAACACACACACACACACACACACACACACACATTACCGTAGTATGTAAATAACTTTAAAATGATGATGTGATAAACCACATTTTCCTTCAGTTGTTTAGATCTATCAGATAATGCCTTTTCCTTTGAACAGGAGTTTGTCAGCTACTTCATCATCGCACTAATTCCTTCCCTGCTGCAGAAATCTTTTCAATAGCTGTTTACTTTCAGCCTTCCCCCCCCCCCCTTTTTTTTTAATTCTTTTTTTTTTTTTTACATTCCTCATTTTCAATATCACTCTCACCACTTAAATTCTGAAGTTCCACAATGAAAATTAGAATCTGAGGGGTCTTTTACAATATATTGCAGTCAAAGATTCTGGCTGTTATTGTAAAAACTGATGCAGAATCTAAGCAGCAGATCTAAGCTCATTATTCTCTTACCAGGGCAGTGTATAACATACAGACATACCACACCTGCATGTATCTTAAAATGCACACTAAATCACCATCCTGTATCCAAATACTGATAATAATTCACTTACTAAAGCATATGGTTGTTGGGTGGAAACTTGAACTTGCAGGGGTGCCTGATGTTCAGCAATGTCCTGAAAATAAAAAACCCAAACTGTTATTCACTAGAGTCAACAAGTTGTATATTGTGGACATGGACACTTTCTTGTTAATAAGAATCGTAACTTCAGTTTTGTTGGAAACAGTAACAGCAGGGGAAAAAAATCAAACATGAACAGTTTCAGTGGCAGCAGGCAGTGTGACTGCCTGACTGCCACAATGACAGTAACAATGTATGTTTCAGTGTGATGCCAACACTAACAAAAACCAACAACTATCTTTACAACCAACCATACACTAAGAATGAAATGAACACAAAAAGATCAACTACCCATTCCACAAACCTTACCTTCTTTACGTCTCTGTGTTTGGCTCTCTTGCTCATGACAGAATCCATGTCACTGTTGCGTTTGAGGCTTGCACTTGCAGCTGGCAAATGAACAGAGAGTGCTTTAATACATTTTTCTGTTATAATAGTTGGCACAGCATCCTCTTTCAGCTGTCTTCGGACCCAAATTCCAGCTTCCACCTTTACTTTCCAGGTGTGTTGGTCTTGGAAACTGTGCTCTTTGAAGTGACGACCGCAAATGACATGATAACTGTCCCGAAGAACAAAATCTTTCCCGTTGTAGTGACAAAATTTATCCACAATCGCCTAAACTGGCTGGAAGCACCTGAAAAAGCATGAACGCTTACTCTTGCTTATTTCTGATGAAATTCCGCAACCAGAGACAGCACACATACCTCACTTCAGCTGAACATGAAGAGCGACTTGGCTTTTCTACGTCATCAATCGGGGAAACCCCCCTGTTATCGAAATTGAGGCTCTCGTTCCTGTTTCAGCCTCACGCTTTCCCAATCCGAAGGAAATGCTGCTTCACCGCAAAATGAGAGCACAGGCGGCTGATTCGGGGCTGGGTTTTGCAATACGACCACATACCAAAACCGTTGTATTTGGTCAAAATAGATTTGTAAAAATGGGTGAGATCCCTTTAAGTATGTCATTTTGGTTTGTTAAAACATTATTTTGTTTATCAATTAGTCTGGACATGTTTTTACCAATGTAGTGTCTTTTCTCAAGATCACAAAAATAACTAGTAACTTTTTCTCCCTCTGCTATCCATTTAGCTGAAGATCTTAATAAAACTCCTTTTATTTGTTTTGTTCTGATTTCCTTTAGTTGCTCTTTCTTCTCATTAATGACTTCGATATCATTTTCACTTTCCTCTCTTTTTTTTCTAAAGTCCTGATAACTTGCTCTCTCTGTTTTTTTTCTTCATTAGTCTGTCTTTTCTTTGCAGTAGCGTATCAAATTGTTTTCGATGTTATTTCATCAGCAGGAAATCCAGAAATAGATCATCTGCGATTGAGAATTGTACTTTTTCTCCTGATTTATCATTATCTGTTTTATTTATCGAGTATTCTTCTTTCACATTTTCAATTACAGTATTTATTTCATCAAAATATATCTTATCTTTCAAAAGAGACGAGTTAAGCTTCCAAAAAGTATTGCGTTTTAAGTCATCATTAAATTTTAGTTTCAATAATACAGCAGAGTGATCAGTTCTATAACCAGACTCAATATCTACATCATCAGCATAAGAAACAAGTGTGTCTGATATCAAAAAGAAATCTAACCTGGCCTGTTGAAATGGATTAGTTCTTCTCCACGTAAAAAAAGTGACACTCTGGGTTTAGTTCCCTCCAAACATCATTTTTGATCATGTTTTCAACTGCTTGATTTGTCTGAGGATTATTTGTGTGTTTATAATTGTGATAATCCAGGGGGGTCTAAGACCAGATTAAAATCCCTGCCTATGATAACATTTTCTAAACCAAGTCCAACAATGTTTTGTTTCAGACTGTTGTAGAATTCTGGGTCATCTCTATTTGGTCCATTTATGTTAACAAACAGGAAGTTATTCTTATGTGTCTCCAACATGTATTAAGATAAAGTTTCCAAACTCGTCCTTGATAACTTGTTTAACCTTAAATTCAAAGTTATTGTTAAACAAAATTGCGACTCCTCTTGCATTGAAGAATAACTCTCTCAAAAAACGCCTTGTAGCCCCATTCAGATAAGTATATACTTTTCCATCTTTTTTTCAAAATGAGTATCTTGTAAACAGTACACAGAGTATTTTTTACATCTCAGATAATGGAAAACATCATGTCTTTTCTTTAAAATTATTGAGGCCTTGGCAGTTAGCTGATAAAATAGACATGTTACTATCATTTCTTTAACACGATATCAGTAAAAAACGACAGTGTACCATTTCTGTCTGTGTAACACATCAAGCAAAATGAGGTCATGAACCTCACATACAACAGATGGCATAAGATATGCCTTTATAACTCACTCGAAAGAAAGACTTATAGTAGTCCTTGACAAACAAACATACATACCACAAGAGGGCAGACTTTGTTCAGATCTGCAAAGGCAAGCCCTGTCTTCCTTTGTTTTTACCCTGCACCAGTTTCCCCTGCCTTGCCCTGTTCTGCCCTGCCTTGCCTATTTGGTGTTGCTTTGCCGTGTCTGATCTTGCCTTCCCTTGCTCACATCGCTGCGTTTTTCTTACCTCCCCTGTCCAGTCCTCCCCTTTTCATTGCCCTCCCTGGATTGTTTTGCCTCACTTTGCCTTGCCTTTCCCTGCCTTGCCTTATCTTTTTCTGCCTTGCCTTGCCTTACCTTACCTTTCCTTGCAGTCAATTATCTTTCATATTTGGTTTCAATGCCCATTTTGGGCACTGAACATAAGGAGATAAGTGATTAACCCTTACGCCACCGACGTCACCGTTTGGCGACAAAAGGGGCCATCCGCTGACGTCTCCAAAAGGCGACCAACTAGGTTACCTAACTCCCGAACACACAATCCAAGTTCATGCGACAGAAAGCCAGAAATAAACGTCATAGTTGGGGGAAATGGTCTGGCCCGTGTTACAGCCATTGCTTTTTCAGTTCAGTGTTTTTTTGGGATTTATTCCGATTGTTTTTCCATTCACTAGACGTCACCACCAAGCACTTTACGTACTGACCTTTGCCGTACATTTTACCACAGATCAAGTGCTGAGAATATTGAATAGATGGTCAGTTGTTCCTAATACAGATGAAGAAGACCCAGATAGTCACGGTAAACAACGATAGTGAGGGTTTTGCCCGAATTATTGCATCGTGAGGTGTTGGACCATGGCCAAATGGTTGGGGGGAAAACAGCTGATGAGAGATATGACTAGATTATGCTGGCTTACAACTGACTGTTGACCGACTATTGAGAGTGGTGAACTAAGACTTCAGGCAATGAACTTCACACACACACACACGCTGTGGGTCGACTCTTGCTGGTCAAGGTTGAAGGGATTGGCCAACTGACACAGAGGGGTGAGCACAGAGATTTTGTTTGAGTGGGAATTTATGATCAACTGAACGGCTCTCAAGGGTTCAGGACCAAAAGGCTTAGAATGACTTTGTTTTTTATTAAAAAAAATATTTTCTTTCAACAGTCTCAAGAGTTCAGAGACAAACAGGCACATGAATGACTTGTTTTCATAAAACAAATAAATTTCTTTCAACCGTTGGGGAGGGGAAAGGGATGTGTGTGTGTGTTTTTGTTTTGGGGTTGTGTGTGGGGTGTGTGTGTGTTTTGTGTGTGTGTTTGGGGTTTTGGTTTTCCCGTTTTCTTTCTTACATATGTACCAGTTAGGCTAAGAATGTGTGTGTGTGTGTGTGTGTTTCCTGCTATTTGGGAGTAGTTGTATTTGTGGCTGTTTCTTCCATTTTTCTGTTAGATATACCATACTTTCTGGTCTTCAGTTGTGAGTGGAGTATTTTCCTCCTTGTTGAGAGTTTGTTGGCATTCTTTCTTTTTTTTTATGTTTAGAAAAAAGCATAACATTCTTTTTTTTATTTTTGCATTTTTTTTTTGCACTTGAAATTACTAAAAAATTGAAAAATGTTGTTGACTAACCCTTACTAACATGTTATGATGTATAAAAATACAGTGTATCTCCTCATTTTACACAAAAATAGCATGAGAATTGGTTGTTTAGTTCCAGAGATATCTGCGTTTTACATATGTTGGTATGAGATAAGAGCTTTTTGGAAAAAAAGGGTGACGATTTGGGGATTTATGCAAATAGAATGTCTGGCGGTGACATGCCGTGCGATAGTGGAAAGGCAACTCTGTCGACCGTTCACGACGAGCCGTCCCCCGGTGACGGCAGCACTGCTGTACTGCCCGGACGTGACGTGCCTCCATGACGGCAAACTATGAAAAAATTCCCATGTTCTCTCGGCACCGTCTAGGGGATGCAGCTGCCCTAAATATTTAGAACAGGGTTCTAGCCACTGGGAAATGTAAGTTTACATGCACTTTGCGATGACCTTTGTGACCTCAGAGTAGTCCGAACAAGGATACCCATCTGGCACTGGAAGGCATGTGTGGAATTTCTGCTTCACCAATATATTGGGCAGAAGAAGAATTGACATGTGGTTTTAGAACTGGTTCAGTAAAGTAGTTCAGAAAATGAGGGGGGTAAAGGTGTACAAGTTTATCGAAAAGAATCTGAGCTTGATTTTTATTTGCTCTGTGTATTTAATAGTTTTATAAGTCATTATCAGTGTGAGAGTGCCAGTACACCACACATTAGAACACTAACAAACCCAGACATTTTGTATCAAACGCTAAAACACTAAAAACAATCAGCAAGATTATGTTCATTTGTAAGAGAACATACAGATTATGCATGGTGTGTAAAGGATTGGTTGGGGAAAAAAAATAATAAAAAATGAAATAAAATAAAAATTTAAAAAAGTTTTTAAAAAAAGAAGTTTTATAAGTCTTATTATCTGAAGCAAAAACAGTGAAAAGTGTGTACTGTGTGCAATGATTTAAATGCCTTAAAAAAAAAGAATTCACTTGGATTACACATATTGGATACCTCAGGCTTTCTCTGCATCTGTTCAAAGTAAGAGTGAAGTTTTATGCCCATTTCTTGCTCATTTGCTGTTGTCATACTAACCAAAGAAACGTAAACAAGATTGTGTTCTCCTACATTTTACTTATGTTGTTTCTGTAACAGTAGTGTTGCTATTTTACCCAAAATATATTTTACTTCTATGCTCATTACAAAGTTCGCGCTTTACCCTTTCCGTTGATATATAAACAATTGCTTATTAGGTTTATATTAGGAGACGTAAAATAAAATTTAAAAAGTGCGAAAATCGCGCGTCTGCAACGGTTGTAAGCACGTGCGGTGCAAGCGCATGCAGGGAAGTGACGTTGCTCAGCCACGCTCGTCTGGAAAGTATTAATTGTTCTTCGTTTTCATTGTCCTGAACGTTGTCTATCTCACCTGAAAAAGACCTAAGAGGTCAAAACGCGTCATGTTTTGCCTTGTAACGTGGTTGTCCTTGTTTTGGGCGGACTCACTAAGAATTATTCTCAGCAGTTGTTTCCTGTGAGTTGTTTCCCCTAAACTGTTCCTTGGAATGTCATTTTGACATGGCTGTTTGATCATGTCAGTGGCTACCCCCCACCCACCCCCACCCCCACCCCCCTCCACTACCCACCCACCCAGACTTCCTCACTCTCACCGGCTTTCTTGTCATTACAGTCATGAATTGATCTTCTGGACTGGTACGGTGTTTGAACAATATCAATATGAAGAGATGTTTTCAGTTAAGTGTGAACATCATGAAGACATTCAGCTTCCCCAAAGCTGACGTAGGAAGCGACCATGACTTGTAGATGATGTCTTTCCAGCTATGTCTGAAGACAGTCAGCAAACAGAAACACAAACAGCTGAAGTTTGACCTCAGAAAGCTGAAGGACCCTGAAGTAGTAGAGGCCTTTCAGGCCATGGTAGGCAGGAATTTGCAGCAGATCCTTGGCATCTCATACAAAGACCACATTACCAACTTGGGGGTCCAGACCAGAGTAAGGCAAGCCATTGGACCATACAAAGGCCATTTGGTCCACAGTGAAAAGAAAGAAATGAGATGGTATGGCCATGTATCAGTATCAACAGGACTTGCCCAAACCGTTATACAAGGAACAGTGCGAGGAGACAGAAGGAGAGGAAGACAGAGAAAGAGATGGGAGAACAACACCAGTGCATGGACTGGCCTCACACTCAGCAACTGCCTAAGAGCATCTAAGAACCGGGAGGAGTGGAGGAAGCTGGTTGCAAAGTCTTCTGTGGTGCCCCAACGATCTTCAAGTCTCGGGGATAGCTGATAGAAGATGGTTTCAGTGGTCTTGCCGAGTTCTTTGTCTGTAACATAGTCTGATACACCCATGAAGATAGGGATAGACAGCAGTGGACCTCTATTGAAATCCCAAGACAGAGTCACGGTAACTATATGGATGGGGTGATGGTGATAGTAACAACTGCTGGACTTTTTCTTTGTGATACTGAAATGAGAAGACTGCTATGAATGGGAAGATAGTTTGATATTAATAATATAGTAGTCATGTCGATCACGTTGACAGCATTGACATGTGTAAAGCCATAACTCCACCCTTCTTGTGGTAGCGTAGAGCAACTGGTTCTAGCAGAACTGTTAAAGAGACGCTGGTACTGTCTCGAAGATATTAGGTCTGTTTTCTATCATCAGAGATCACAGCTGTCTGATTGGTAATCACTGTGTGCCTGTAGTTTCACTCGGTTTCATTTTTGTGGTCATGTGCAGGGCAAGTGTCAATTGGAAGGAAAGTGCCATCGGCAGCACAGTCTGTGGAGAGTGACCTCAGCAGAAGGGGGGTCAGACTGGTGGGGTCTGCCACCTGACAGTGATCAGCAGCTGGAGGAGGCCTACAGTCAGCCCCACAACAATGGCTGTACTGTCATTGACCTGTAGGTCACTGGTCCTCTGTGTGTGTGTGTGTGTGTGTGTGTTTGTGTGCGTATGTGTGTGTGTGCATGCATGCGTGTGTGTGTGCATGCGTGCGTGCGTGTGTATGTGTGAGCGCATGCACACGTGTGGGCACATGCATGTATGTGTGTGTGTGGCATGTGTGTGTGTGTGAGGTCAAGTCATAGTGTTAGTTTGAGACGATTTATTGTATATGCAGAATCAGCTTTATTCCATCAAGCCTTCAACAAAAGAGAAAGTGAAATGAAAAGTATGAAAATGAAAAGAATATGTAAACACATCTGAAGTCAAAACATAGCACAACATCCACCTTATGAACGATGACAAAAGGCTCTGTAAAAATTCACTCCTTTCAGTACCTTCACGCTGATGTATGTGGCAATAAACTGTATACCCACACTTATGAATAGTATCATTAAAAGAAAGATACCTAAAATCAACCAAGAAAAAATCTGCACAACATTATTGAAATACATGAACCAGTAGATGTGGAAAAGTTATGAATAAATGATTTTGAAAATGAAACAAGCAAGTGCATGAATGAATGGATAATGAACAAATGATAAATGAATGAATAAGTGAAACAAGACAAAAGCAAGATTTGAAGGAAGCATCAATGATTTAAGAACCATACCATATATTCAGTTTTGCTTGCTAGGTGAACTTTTATATTTTTCTTAAACTGGAGTTTGCTCTTTACTTTTTTAGTCATAGGTAAGCTTTTGCATAAACTACCTCCAGACTTTACAAACTGGATTTGTATAGACTATTTTCAGGTCAACTAATTCAGCTTGAACAAGATGGCATGGAAGAAGTGATTTAGAAATTAAAAAAAAAGGAAAATGACGATTCTGTCCATAGACATGCTGAAGATTTAATCCATCCTTCTGTATCTCTGACAACAGTTGAAAAACTGAAAGCACTGAACATACCTCCTCTGAATAAGCAACTTGTATTCAAGAAGGCATCATTCATGTTTAAAATGCTACACTGTATAAATGCCGTTTTCGCAAGAGCGAACAGCTGTTGTGGCCCACAAAACTTCCACTACGCATTGATCAAATCAGAACAAGGTTACTAGAACTATATGTGTGGAACTCACCACCAACAAGTCTACAAAATATGAATACACTAAAACATTTTAGGACTCATTCATGTAAGCTTGTCATATTTTAATAATTAGATTATGTGCTAAAAATCATAGACCTTCACAAGCAAATTCTTCTGTCAGCCAAAATTTTGAAGACTCTATTGAAGATTGCATTTCAAAAGAAACCCTTTTGCCCTTTATCTCCCGGACCGATTCCCCCAAAAAAAACCCCCCCTTGAATTTGTTCTAAGTTTCCCCACCCAGATTCAAAAACTGATGAAACCCCAAACAAAAAGTGCAACCGAACTCCAGTCAGAAAAAAAAAAAAAAATTAAAATGCTTTTTTTTCAAAATGGATGATGAAGGCGGCAAACGAGCAAGATCGGAATAAGTTTTAGAACTTACCCCAAATGACTTTGAAAAACAAAGCACAAGAAAAACACGATGCTTTTCAACCATTTGGGGTCTTCATCAGGCAAAAAAATAAATCCTTTAAAAAACTGGGGGGACGTACAAATACAAAAAACAAAAGGGGGAAAAAAATGATTTCCTATTCTTCATGAGGCAAAAAGACGAGGCCAGGGGGATTAGGGGGAGGGAAACAGAAGGGGGGGGGGGGGGGGGGGGGGGGGGGGGGGGGGGGGGGGGGGGGGGGGGGTTGGGGGGGGTGTTTGGGATTGGGGTTGTGTGTTGTTTTTTTTGGTGTATGATTCTTTGTGATGGTTGGGGGAAGGGGGTAGATAAGAGGGGGAAAAAAAAAAAAAAAAAAAAAAGGAGAGAAAAAAGGGTGTGTGTGTGTGGGGGATTTAAGGGGAAGGACAAAACAAAATTAAGATTAGATGATGGAGGGTTGCGTAACCGTATGAAAGTAGGAAAGGATGGGTGGTGGTGTATTAAGGGTTGTGTAGTGTGTGTGTATGTTGGTGTTGGTAGGGATATTGCCAACTATGGGAAAGGGGGGGAGGTTTTTTTGGTTTTGGGGATTTGGCCCTTGGGGTGAATGTGCCCATTTTGGGAAATGAAGGGGATCTTGAGTGTCTTAAAAGCGTCATCTGTACTGCCAGGGCCAAAAACTTTGACATGGCGAGTTGTGTTGGGTGTGGTTGAATGAAAAGGGGCGAGGGGTTGGGGTGGTGGGGGCGGATATCACCAGGTTCAGCCTGCTTTTTTCAAGGGGGGGCGTTTTTCCCCCCAGAATTTTGCCAACGCTGGCTGGAGGGCATATATAATTTTGGGCCTGCAAAAAAATGTGCGTTTGCTGGAAGGATTTTGGGCCCTTGAGGGGGTCGGTTTGGTGGGGGAGTTTTTGCAGTTTTTTGGGAGCGGGGGGTGAGTACCTGGGGGTTTTTAACGTGGTTCGTTCAAACTGGACGCACGGGGGCTTGGGTTTTGTCACTTTTGAATGTGACGGGTTGGTATGGAAGGGGGGTTTGTGTTAGTAAAATGTGCCAATTGGATTTGAGGACCCACAGGGGGGGGTGGCGGGGGGAAGGGGTAGGTTTGGGGGCTGCGTTTTGGGGTTGGATGCGGGGGTTCCAGAGCAGATGTTTTGGAACGCTAGGTGCGGGGGAGTGCTGATTGGGGAACGGGGTATCCGGGGTTTGGTAAAGAAATTGTGACTTTTTGGTGCTGTGTAGTAAACTCCCGTGGAGCGAGTCTGCGGAGACGGAAAAAGGGTTGGGGGGCGTCTTTGGGGGGGTTTGGGAGGATGGTAGTCGGGCAGGGGCGTGGGGTGGGTTTTGTAAAAAAATGGGGGGTTTTGAGTAGGCCTTCTTTGGGAGATGGTGATGTCGGGAAATTGCCCGATGCAAAATGGTGTAGGTAAGCGGTAATGGAGGAAGGTCTGGAAAAGTTGGGGGAAAGTTGGGGAGGTTTTTTTGCATAGAGTGGCCCCATCCACATCGATAACCTTTTGTACATTTCGGGGGGGCGTGTATGGGGTGAGTGGGGCGGGTTCCTTCCATGGAGGCAAGCAAGTGGTCCCTTTTTGGGTACCCAGGGAACCCATAATTTGGAAATGTGTGCTTTTTAAATTAAAATGGTTCGGGGTGGGACAATTCAGGAGTTGCCAGGTGGGGGGGGGGGTTTTGTGTTGGGGGGGCCGTTGTCACCAAACAACCAACAAACCCTCCCCCCCCACCGGGTCGACTCGTGAATTAGTCCCCCCCCCTGAACACTTTAAATTTCAAAAACAACATTCTCACAAATTAGTGGGTTCCCATGGTCCCAAAAAGGGGCCGCCTATGTTCCTTTTCAGGGAATTGGGAACACCCCTACTCAACACATACCACCCCCAAACACCGAACTGTAAAAAAAGGTTATCGATGGGACGGGGGAGCCCATCTATCCCAAAAAAAGCCTTAACTTCCTCAACTTGCCCAGACCCCATCCATTTTCCCGATTCCACCCATTTCGCAGTCGGTCATTCCTAGACATCCCATCTCCCTAAAAAGGGCCTAAAAAAACCCCCCTTTTTTCTACCAAACCCCCCGACGCCATGCATCCTAGCTATCACCCCCCAACCCCCACACACTAAAACACCCCCATACCCAATTTTCTCCGTCTCCCGACCTGCCCAGCGGGAACTTCACTACAAGCACCAAATGTCAAAATTTCTTCCCCAACCCGCGGTCCCTTTTCCATCACATGCGCACTCCGCCGCCCATAGCTGTCCCCAAACTCTGCTGGGGAACCCCCCAACCCAAAACCAAGACAGACACCCCCACCCCTACCTCCCTCCCACCCCACACCCCCCCATCTGTGGTCCTCAAAACCAATTGGGCCCTTAAAACATAACCCAAAAACCCCCTTCCCTACCAAACCCATATCACATTCAAAAGTGAAAAAACCTTTAAAGCCTCCTCGTGCGATCCAGTTTGAACAGAACCCAGCTTCCCACCATACTCACCCCGCCCAAACCCAAATGCAAAAACTGCCCCCCACCAAAACCCGACACCTCTTTCAGGGGGCCCCCAAAAAATCCCCCACAGTCAAACGCACATTTCATGTCGGCCCCAAAAATTATATTGCCCCACTGCCACTGTTGGCAAGATCACTAGGGGAAACGCCCGCACACTTGAAACAGCACGCTGGAAATCTGGCTGATATCCCCCCACCCCGACCCAAAACCCCTCGCCCTACACTTCAACCCCACCCAACACAACACGACCATGCAAAGTTATGGCACTCTGGGGCACAGGTGACAGCTTTGAACCACAACCAAAAACCATTCCCTTCCAAAATGGGGACATACACCCCCAAGGCACAATACCAAAATAACCAAAACCTACCCACCTCTCCAAACGTTGGCAAATCCCCCCACCAACCCCACACATACACCAAATACACCCCTTTCAACCCACCACCCCATCCTCTTCACTCACTTCAACGTAGTTTCGAACCCTCCATCTATCTAACTTAATTTTGTTTTTATCCTCCCCCTTTAAAACCCCCCCACACCACCACCCTTTCTTTTCTCCCTTTTTTTTTTTTTTTTTTTTTTTTCCATCATTATCTATCCACCTTTTCCACAACCATCACAAGAGTCATACCATCCAATAAACTAGACACCAACCCTATCATTCACACACACACACCCCCCTCCCCCCCCCCCCCCCCCCCCCCCCCCCCCCCCCCCCCCCCTGTTTCCTCTCCCCTAATCCCCCCGGCCTCATGCATTTCCCCCCTTCAGAAGAAATTTCGGATAAATATTTTTCTTCCCCTTTTTTGTTTTTCGTAGTTTTTTACGTCCCACATGTTTAAATGTATTTTTTTTTTGCCTATGAAGACCCAAGGGTTAAATGCATCGGCTGTCTTTGGTTTGTCAATGTCATTGGGGGTAATTCTAAAACTCTATTTCCCACTTAAAATGCAAGTTGTAAACTTTCATTTCATCAAAAAAAGGGGGGAACTCAGTTTTTGCACGGGGAAAAAAAAATTTTTGAAAATTTGGGAAAAAAACTTGGCTAAAACTGGAACACCCAGGACTTTAAGGGGGATTTTTTATTTAAGAAAGGGCAGACTTTTGGGGAAAGAGGGGGAGGAGCTTTTTGCCAGGGGGGAACCAGCCAGTGAGTTTTACCTCAAGGGAAAAAAAAGGGAAAATTTTTTTTGTAGGGTTAATTTTTGAATAAAACCTGTCATTGTTATCGTTCAACCCCCCAGACCAGATGAAAATGAGTTGTCCATTTTGCAAAACATTTTGACATTGTTTGGAACTGAACTTACCAATATCGACTGGGATAAGATGCCAACTTTGGTAATTTAATATAATAAAAACATTAATTTTCAAATTTTTTTATACCACCAAAGACCTTTTGGGTTAGTGCAGTCAGTTGAAATACCAACAATGGCAATGCTTTTTTGGATTTTACTTTTACCAATTGTCCGGCACTTTACAACAGGGAAAAATTGCAGGGAGGGTGATCATGCATAACCTTAGAGAGAACTTTAACCTTTTTTGAAGAAAAACCCCCCTAAAATTACCTCATCCTGGAACCCGCAGACTTCCAAAATTACGCAGGGGTACCCATGATTTCAGTCGTCATTTTTTGAGTCCATAGTGTTTAAAAAAAAAGTCATGACCTTTGAAGTGTAAAAAATAACTTTGAAAAAAGTATGGTGACAAAATCCCAAGAAACTTAAGCAAGAAACCCCGGCATGGATTTAAAAAAAAAAACCAAAAGTTTGTTGAAAGGAAAAATCGGTTCTTTAAGAAATTAAATAACCCCAATTCGAAATATTTTGATAGGGATAAACATTTTAAAAGGGAAAGGGGTCAAAGGAAGTGGCTTGCCACTCCAGTTATTTTAATTCGATATTTTAGAGGTGTCATCAAAACAAAAATTTTTTTGGGCTTACATAAGAGTAAAAGCAGGGCCCAAAATTGGGATTCCCGCCGGAAAAAATCAAAAAACCCAATACGGGCCCCGAGGGGGAAAGCAAATTTACTAAACAATCAGTATTGTTTGGTTTTCTCAAATCCCAAACCTTTAATTAACGTTAGACTAAAGGATGATGATAAACTCCCTGAAATGCAAAATATCAAAGTAAGCAAAGCAGGAGTATTTAAGTTACTGACCAACATCAATGAAAACAAAGCTACTGGTCCCGATGGCGTTCCTGGCAAGCTCTTAAAATTATGTGTCAATGAATTGACTGAGGTATACAAACTACTTTTGCAAGCTTCACTGGACCAGGGAGTAATACCTGATGAGTGGTGAGATGCTAGCATTGTCCCTTTATTCAAAAAGGGTGACAAAACAAAAGCAGAGAACTATAGACCTGTATCTCTTAATCCATATTAGCAAAATTACTTAAACATATAATGTAGTAGCATAATGGACCATCTTGACAAATACGACTTCTTATATAATGCCCAGCATGGTTTTAGACAACGAAGGAGTTGTGAGACTCAACTTATAACAACTCTCAATGATTTTAATAACTGTCTTAACAACAGACAGCAAATAAATGCAATTTTATTAGACTTTTCTAAAGCCTTTGATAAGGTTGACCATGAGGGCCTGCTACTTAAATTAGAAACACATCGGCATTGGCAGTTCTTTGCTAAAATGGTCTAGATCATTCCTCATTGGGAGAAACGCAGAAAGTTATTGCGGAAGGGTCATCATCCCATTGTAAACCAGTCTTGTCAGGTGTACCACAGGGAACTGTTCTGGGGCCCTTGTTTTTTTTTTAATTTATATAAATGACATAAGTAGAAATCTCTCTCCTGGAACTACTATAAGGCTTTTTGCAGATGACAGCTTAGTATGTAGAACAATCAGAAGCAAAAATGATACACGCACTCTACAAGAAGACCTAAATGCTTTACAAGAGTGGGAAAGAACTTGGAAAATGGAATTTCATCCCCAGAAGTGCCAGGTGTTGTATATATGTAATAAACGCTCACCAACTAGATCA
>CM031611.1:81876630-81881630 GCA_018398815.1 Conus ventricosus | reverse complement strand
CGATAAAATGTTATTCCGTTGAAATGGTCCATCGATGATAATTTTTATATATTTTCGGTTGCTTCTATCATAGAAATGGAGTTATTAAAAAGATTCGATTGGGAAGTCCAAATTTCATGAAACGACAATTTAGGTCAAAACTCCGACAATAAACAAAGAAGGCGACTCCCTAAAGGGACCGGTGTCGCCAGTCATTTCGTATAGTCGCAAGCTTGTACAGAAAAGATCATAGGCATGCGATATACGAAATGAAAGCTTATGGACTTTACGTTCAATGCACATTCATGGATTTTTTGGATTCTCTCATACTTTTCGTGAAATCAATAATTTATCAACGGTTTGTTCGTCGGACAATTCAAAATGGCGCCAAGATTAATTTGGCTGAAATACCGGTTTTAGGGAAAATTATGGGCTTCTCAGTCCAACACGATTGTAATGAATAGAATACATTAATTTTTGTGACTTCAGCGACGTATACACAACTATGTAGGTTCTGAGGTATTCGTGATTTAAAGAATTTACACAATAAAAATGAGATCAATCGATCAAGGGAGGTAAGGGGAAGATAACTCATGAACAAAATATCTCGTCTACGACGGGTGACCAAGAAGTAGACACTGTTAGCACCCGGCTACATACTAATCACATTTACTTTGAATAAAAATGAAATACTAAGTGCATTTATGTGAAAATTCTCAATATATGCAAGCCGTGATACTATCGTCCATGGTATAACCTTTCTTCTTATAGAGTAGTCTTGTGTCAAATGCCCTACACAGATCCACAGCATCTACAGAGACACCATCATCCAGAGGGAGGTCCAGTTGTTTTTCATTGTTGTTATGAAGAATACTAAAATAGTGCTTATCCACATTCAGAGACCAAGCTTTACAATCCATGCTGTTGTTTACACAACAGGCTACCCACCTGTTTAGAGCTGCCTAAAGAGCTGCCTGCTGGTGTTTCATTCAATCATTTTCCATGTCATATAGTTAGTATCTGTCATTCAGGTTTTTTCCTGCATTCTTTCAATTTTTCATGCATGCTATTAATAATGTATCTGCTATTTCAGTGACCAAATTAGTCTTCTTTTCCAAATACTGTGCATGCATTTCACACACAGAACCTCAGTTGATAGTCTCATTAGAAGAACTTCTCAAGAAATGGAGTCTGAACCAATCTTAACCCCAAGGGAAAAAATTCCCCTGCCCCCAAAAGGCCCGGCATAGATTCAAATCCAAAATCCCAAGATCACCAGGATTACTAGTCTGGTTCTGGCATCTGAACTTTTCTGGCTGTAGCAGCTATAGCATTTGTATAACACAAGAGCTATCTTTATACAAACAAACAGATCTTTTGATAATTAAAATGTTGTTTTTTAAATGCTCACACAGCGCATGATGAGTAAAATTAATTCCCTAAAAAAAAAGGAAAAAGAAATATCACACACACACACACCACACACACACACACACACACACACACACACACACACACACACACATACACACACACACACACACACACACACACACATACACACACACACACACACACACACACACACACACCAATGAGAGTTCCATTGCACACATTGAAGGCATTCAGCACTTACTGTTAACCTGGCTGATAGTGTGCGACTAGCATGTTTGAAGTGCATACGTGGTGGTTACAGCAAGGCAAGTGTTACATGCAGACAATAGGTCGACCTCACTGAACAGCAAACAGCAAGCCGGTTTACATGGTTACCCAAGAGAGGGTGGCCTGGCCTGTTGAGCTCTGGCCCAGAAGTGGTTTGTTAGTTGAGCAAGGGAATGGGACTCCAGCAAAGATGTATATTGAAAAAGCAAGGCTAGATACTGATCCTCTTCCCATGTCATCTTTGTTAAACCAAATGTAATATATTGATTATGTTGATACTCCGTAGTGTGTAGGGTCAGACTTTTTTTTTCCGTTTTATCTTATTTGTCCTGGGTGTTTATCTTCCCTGAAGAAGACCTAAGAGGTCAAAAGCTTTGTCTTGTGATTTGTTTGTTCATGTTAGGCGGATACAGTACTTATGAAACTTTTCAAGATTTGTTTAGATTTCAGCCTGCAGTCGCCTCACATTGCAACTAACAGATAGTTTGGTTAAATAATTTCCCAAAACTTGCTGATGACTTGGTCAAATTTAGGGAGCCCATGATGAAGAAAGATCTGTGCAAGTTACCTATGGACATGGATGAGCTGGTGAATGGATTTGAGTAAACATGTCACTTGGGCCTGAATGCTGTTTGGGCACAGGCTCAGACAGACGCACAGTGGTGCACGAAGCATTTGGGCGAAGGGTTAAATAAGTTGATACACACAAAGGGTTAAATGAACTGATACATGCAAAGGGTTAGATGAGTTGATAAACCCTCAGAATTTACTTTCACACTCAATATAAAATGTTTATTTATCATTTGTTGTGTTATAAAATGTTAATCTAATTCAGTGTTTTGAGTTTAAAATCCTATTTCTCATTGTTTGTTTTTATTCAGAACATAAGTCACATCCCATGAAAGGCATCCTGCTCTGTCGTTAATGTTCAGATCAGCTGCCAAGGTGGGCCATAGTGCTTTGAGATGCTTCCCCCCCCCCCCCCCCCCCCCCCCCCCCCCCCCCCTCAGACCATGTTCTTAGGGTCTCTTCCATACGCTGATTAATTCTTTTCCCACTGACAGTCCCTAGGTTTCACAACAAACCCCAGTTAGGCATAGTTTCAGAGTGAGACTACAGGTGGAAATTGAAACAAACTGGAAAGAACAGGTGCTGTACCGCCGAACAAAAGAGACAAATTACAAGACAAAACAACGCGTTTCAACCTTTTTGGTCTTTTTCAGGCAAGACAAACAACATTGAAGTTGTGACATCCATTTTGTGCCCAATTTGAGGAGAGAAGTGATTGTGGTGTTTGTTCTTCATTTTCATTGTCTTCAGTGCTGTTTCTCGTGCCTGAAGAAGACCAAAAAGGTTGAAACGCTTTGTGTTGTAATTTTGTGTGTCTCTTTTGTTCTGCGGTACACAAAATGGACCTGCAATGCTGTGCAGGCAATGTAAATTTGTAACAGACGCAGGTGGCAAATGGCCCCCTAGAATTTGCTTTAAGTTTCAAACTTTTTTGAAACAAAATTGAACTTGAATTATGTACATCACACATATTAGAATGTGGACCGTCTCTGCTAAACCAATCAGAGGATGTTACTAATTTGAGTGCAAGGGGACAAAAATCATGGCTGAACATAAAGCAAAAAGTTTCATCTGTGATCTCAGGCCTTATATTTCAAAGATGAAGTGGATTTTAAATGGAAAGTAGCTGAATATGACTCTGGATTGTTTATTCTTTGTTTTTCATTTCGATTCATGTCTGTCTCTTTCATTTATGAATATCATTGTATAAGTTGAACAATGTGATTCGTCCAGTTCTGTTAAGGTTCTTCAGCATCGGAGAGGAGATCGTGATATTTGCCTGCTACTGTCAGCACACAGAGGGCTGGAACTTACCCACAGCGGCTTGATTGTGTTTGTTAATACGCCTGTGGGATGTGTGTGTGTGTGTGTGAGAGAGAGAGAGAAAGAGAGAGAGAGTGTGTGTGTTGTGTGTGTGTGTGACAGATAGATGTATTTTCAAAATATGCACATGTGTATAAGGCTTGTGCATATAATGGGCATTCAGAATATATCATGTTCATGTAAAAATCATGCATGGTTTTTTCATGAGTGCGTTTCGCAGTTTAGCCATGGATTAAGGTTGCGACAGACAACTAACAGTCATCAGCGCTGGCTCATTGGATCATTCACGGTATTCTCCGTCATTTCTCATTCCATTCTACCTGCTACTCCTGCTTCCTCTGATGACGGATTCCCTCTCTGTGCAGACCGACAGGCTGCCAGTCTCCAGCAAGGCTGTGGAAGAGCGTTATCAGATGGGTGTCAGCACGCCCATGACCTTTGATCACTTTGTTCTGGACTTTGGCACCATGTGTCTGAAGGACGTGTACACTAGACGCAAGTTCAAGGTCAGGAGGCGTCCAGTGTGTCAGCAGCAGGGTTATTCAGCAGAGTCCAACGATCCTACATCTGGGTACTTTTTTTAATTTTTTTTTTTTTTTTTTGTTTGAACTCATTCTGTGATTTGTGCATTATTTTTCTTGTCAATTCAACAAAAATAGTGCACCCTATCCTCCTGCACCCGCAGCCCTCTCTCTTTGTCTCTGTCTGTCTGTCTGTCTGTCTGTCTCTCTCCTCTCTCTCTCTCTCTCTCTCCTCTCTCTCTCTCTCTCTCTCTCTCTCTCTCCCCAAAAAATAAAATTCTATTCTGTTCTCTCTTCTTTTCCTCCTCCTCCTCCTCCTCCTCCTTCTTCTTCTTCTTCTTCTTCTTCTTTCTTCTTCTCTCTTCCTCTCTCTCTCCCTCCCTCTCTCTCTGTCTGTCTGTCTCTCTCTCTCTCTCTCTCTCTCTCTCTCTCACTCTCTCTCTCTTTCTCTCTCTCTCTCTCTCTCTCTCTCTCTCTCTCTCTCTCTCTCTCTCTCTGAGCACGATGTAAAAAAAAAGTTGTTGCTCATTCATTTCATCCTCAATAAAATGTTCATACTCCCCCCCCCCCTCTCTCTCTCTCTCCATCAAGTGGCTTGCAAATTGGTAGTCTGTTTAGGAATGCAGTCATAATCAGTAAAGAATTCATGCACAGTTTGAAACGCCAAGGAAAATGCATAATCTTTAAACTGCCGCATCTTACAAACTAGAACTGTTTGAAAATAGCTCTGTGTGTGATGTGTGGTGTGTGTGTGTGGGTGTGTGTGATGTGTGGTGTGTGTGTGCATGTGTGTGTGTGTGTATGTGCGCACATGTGCGTGTGCGTGCGCATGTGTGTGTGTGTGTGTGTAAGGGGGTGAGTGAAGTGGAAGTCAGTGTGTTTATTCCTTCGTGTGTGTGGTTGTTGCTGCTGTTATTACTTAACTATTATGTGATCATCTGCCTA
>CM031611.1:81851619-81870630 GCA_018398815.1 Conus ventricosus | reverse complement strand
AGTTTCTCCAAACAGAATTCAAAGTTGATATGGAAGGTACAGTAAATGTGAAATAAAACTTCTCATCTAAGACATATACATAAGCAACATTATCCTAAACAAACTCGGTAAACATTTCACAATGTGGCAGAATGTACCATAAAACAAAATCATACTAAATTACCTCGAAAATCAATGTTCTGCAAATCCAAGAATATTCTTCCCATCTGTCAGTACTTATGTCTGTAACTAACGTTTACTATCCTTACATCATTGAAGGAGTCAGAAGTCTTGATTCGGTGGAACTGATGGTGAAATTCTAAGACTTTCAGCTCCGATCATTCTAAAACACTTACTTGCATCAACAACTTGTGCATTGAAAAATGTCATTCCCATCTACAAATCCGTGACCATTCTGAACCAGCCAGTCGCAGACCAAAACCTATTTTGCTAGTATTATCCAAACCCTTAGAAAAGCTCATAAATAAACACATTTACTATCATCGTGCATCATGTAATACACTGAGTGAATCTTGTAAAAAAAAAAATTGTAATAACAGGACAATTGATGCAAACAGCTGCAGCTTAATTCTGTTTTGCATCATTACAAAAGTTTGTAGACATCCTAAGTGAAAGATTCAGTGTGGATCATATGTCATTCAACATCCAGCAAGACTAAAGTCATCCTCAAAATGACCCTGTCAAAAACAGTAAAAAATTAAACAGTTCCCATTTATTTTTATTAGCAATGGAAGAATTGAAGAAGTGGAGAGTTATTGTGTATGAGGCATAGTAATTGGATTACAATCTCTCATGGACTGCACACACAGAACATCATGAAAATATCAGACAAATGTATTAATCATGCATGGATTATTGAACCTTCATGCGAGAAAATATTCCTGAACACGTTTCATATTTCTTCAGTCATTACTGTTCAACTCTGTTTGATTCAGCCAGCGCAAATTCAATGAAACCTTTGATCAGCATCTATAACCATGCCCTTAAAGCGTTCTCCTGAAATCCTCAAGCCTCACAGAATCAGATTATATTCAAGTTGGAGTTCTTCCACTAAGGAATATATTATTTGTTTGCTGTCAATAAAGGAATGTTCAATACCAAAAAAAATTGTATCCAGATTAGCCTTACAAACTTCAATCCAAATTTAGTGTGAATTTTACAAACTATACAAAGCTCCAGGTTTGCATACCTAAAACTGATCTGCTTAAAACAACTTGCCATCCCAAAGTGATTGTTGCTGTTTACAAGTACTGCTGTTTGAAAATAATGTGCTACTAATACTGAATGGCATGCGATGTCAGTGCATGCAAAATAATGTCAATAGGTGATGTGCTCATGCAGCCTATGTGTATGAGCCAGAGCACTGCTCATATAGTCATAGAATGTTATATGTGTAGGAGCCAAGCACTGCTCATAATAGTTGTAGATGTTATATGTGTATGAGCCAGAGCACTGCTCATATAGTTGTAGGTGTTATATTGTATGAGTCAGAGTGCTGCTCATATAGTCATAGGTATTATATGTGTATGAGCCAGAGCACTGCTCATATAGTCATAAGTATTATATGTGTATGAGCCAGAGCACTGCTCATATAGTCATAAGTAATATATGTGTATGAGCCAGAGCACTGCTCATATAGTCATAGGTATTTTTAGGAATGGCTAGGATGGGTAATGGCATTATTTCTTTCTTTTTGGGGGGGTTTTTTTTTAACTTTTTTCAACATTTTTATGATGGCTTTCGTTTCTTTATTTCCTCTTTCTTTTTTTTTTTTTCCACACATCAAAAATGTTTGAGTCTCTCTCCTCTCCCCTCTCTTCTCCCCTCTCTCTCCTCTTCTCTCCTCTCCAGCCAAGTCCCTGCTCTCTCTTTCCCCTTGACAACAACATTACTCATTTTTCCCGTTCACTTGAAAACCAGTCATGCACAATAAAAAAAGGTAAATGAAATAGCTTGTTACTTGAAAAACTCCTCATAACACTATTATACCTCCTCAGGCAGTGCGATGACACTGTTATATCTGATTTTCTTACTCGTCTTTCCACAAGAAGAGAGTTGGTGTGTGTGCATGTGTTTTTAAGTTGTGTTGTGTGTGGTTTTGTTTTTCAATTTTTAACGTCTTTTCCAAGTGTTTTAAAACAAGTGTTGTTTTTTGAGTGTTGTGTTGTGTTGGGTGGTGTTGTGGGTTGGTGTTGTTTGTGTGTGTTGTTTGAGTGTTGCATGCACGGCGTACTGTGTCTGCAGCGGCTACGTAGTGCCGCCCCGGGGGGGTTTTGGTGCGTGTGTGCTGTTGTGTGATGAAGAAACTCATGAAATAATTAAACGTAAAAAAAAAAAAAAAAAAAAAAAAAAAACACAAAAAAAAAAAAAAACAACTGACGAAACAAGATCATAAAAAACAGCAATTACGGATTGAGCCACGGGCTTAACAAAGAATTCGTACAAAATTTAAGAGAGTCTGGTATCCTAAAATATGCACTTTAAAGCCCCTTTTCGAAACTCTGACAAATCGGAATCAAATAGGGGCAAAAGTAAAAACGGTGTTGTTGTACAATTATCAAGGCGCCAAACCATCGAATTTTCTTGACATTTTTTGTTCTGAATGCATTTATTTAAAAACCGAAATAATAAGGGGCAATTTCTACTGGTTTTGGGGGTATAATCCGTTTTATATTAGGGTTTTTACGGATTTACTGGGGAACCCTTTTTTAAAATTTACTTGCTCGAAGCTCGACAACAAAGTAAGAAGAGTGGGTTTATGTATTGGGGGGGAAACACTTTCTTTGTATTTTCCTAAAATTTTTTCAAAAAGGCTCTTTGTAAGAGAGAAACCTTTCCATTTAACCAAGGAATATGAATAGAAGCCGTTTTGTCAAATTTTTTGCACCTGCCGAGCAACCTTCCCCATTCTTTCCGGATAGAAGAAAAGGGAAGGGAACCCCAAACAAAACTTAACTTTTAAAACCTCTTGACATAATTTTGTGAATAATTTTTAAATTTTCATAAAAATTCAGCACGTTTTTTTGTTTTTGTAATTCAAAAGCGAAAAACTGATTTAAATCACACAAAAGAAAACCAAAACATCAAATATAATCATGATGTACTCTAGGCCTTTAATTGCTAAAAGCGGCTTAAAAAAAGACGATTTCCCCAAGAAAAGGTTTCCCAAATTTTAAAAATGGAAGACAAAGCCACAACCACATATTGTTTAATAAACCCATCTATAGACTTTTACGAATTTACGAAAAAAATATTGATATGTGATTTTGCTTCGCAAGAAATTTTAAGTTATCATTTTAATATTTTTGTATATTAAAATCAAACACAATTTTTGGGGGCCCCATTTTGGTACGGCCCTTATGGAAAACGCCAGCAAGCTTTTTATGTTTGATACCTGAATTTGTAAACAATGAGAAAATTGTGATATCTTTTAGTGGCTCAAGTTTTTAGCACGTTTAAAAAAAGCACTCAACCTCATATCCATTCCTTTTGGTTGCATTTTCAATATTGGCAGCGAAGTGTACTTAGCGCAGGCTTTTCACAGGGTCATCAAGGTAAACACCAGCTTCATGTATTTCCTAAGCTGAAGCTAAAAGGGAACACCAAGGGCTAACAAAAAGCCTTAGAGTCTATACACTGAAGCTTTTTTAATAAATACTTAGGGGCCAAAAAAGACCCTGTCATATGACAATTTGGGGCTAACTAAAGCGAAGAAGATGTAAAAAAACTTTTTGTTTCCTGGCCCCAACTTTGTTTGCTTAAACTTTTTTTTAGATAAAAGTTTTCCGCTTGATTTTTTAAATTGTTCCAAATGAAAATTCCAAAAAAATTTGACATAAAAAGCACACCAAAGGGAATTTAATCTCAGAAGTGTAGCTCAATGTGGATTTTGTACTTTTAAGTTAGGGGAATTTTGTGCAGACCCACCTCATCAAAAAAACATCAACGGGGTTTTTCAGCCACGGGATAACCATTTTCAACAGAAGTTCGCAATGTTGTCAACCTTTTTTTTATATTCTTTTAATTTAATTTAAAAGATCTTTTTGAGGTTCTTTTTTTAAAGGCGTTCAACCAAACGATGTCATCCCATATTGAATCAAGTTAACGTTTTTGAAATGTATTTAGAAAAAATTAGTTAAAATATTAAAGAGAAGAGGGCGACACAAAAACCTTGAGGTACCCTATCTAGTAATCTTTTGGATGAATAAGTATGACCATTCTTGTCTGAATACTTCTTTTTTCAGGAAGTTTTTTAAAAAATTTAAAAAATGACCAGGAGACCTATAGTTTTTTTAATTTAAAAAAGCCTACTGCCAAACTTTATCAAAAGCCTTTTTTATATCGAAAAAAATTGCGGGAAAGTTTTTTTCTTCTAGCAAAATGGTGTTTAATTTGCGTATGAGCTTTTCAAGATGATCAAAGTAGCCGCCCTTTCAAAACCCCTGGTTTGCGGAATAATAAAGAGTTTTTTTCACAATAGTATGTCAACTGTTTAAACTTATCTCCATTATTTTACGACATAAGGAAGAGCAAGGCTGCTATTTGTTTTTCTTGATTTTCCCTTCTTTAAAATGGGAACTATAAATTTAGCCTCCAATGGGAAGGTATTTTCCCTTTAATCCAACATTTATTAATAATTTCAGTGAAAAAAACAAAATTTTTTGTAATGTTTTAACATTTCATTAAAAGGGACTAAACCAACAGACGTTTTCTTTTTAGACAAGAAGAAAAGCAGATGTAATTCCTGAACTAATAACACATTTTGATAAGATCTTATTTTTGCCGGATCACTACATTTTTTTGTTAGATTTGGTTTTCCCCAAGCCGCATTTTCTGAAAAACTACAGAAGAGCTGTTTTTGGAAAACAGTCAGCAAATATTCTCTTTTTTTGGATGTCGAAGGAAATTTACAGCACCTATTAGATTTGGGGTATCAGGGGAAATGGGTTCCGTTTTTTTATTTTATGGAAACTTTTTCCAAATTTTTAAATTTATAACTTTATGTTTTACTATTTCATTGAAACAAAATGGACCATACCTGTTTAGCATTTCAATTACTTTATTTTCCCTTTATTCTTGGGATTCTAAAGGGGATGCTCCCTTTACCTTTTTTACTTTTGCTACGTTTAAACTGCTTTATTTTATCAACAGCGTTTCTGCAAGATTCTTCCACCACACTTTCCCTGGTTGGGAATTTTGATTGACAAGAATCGAATTGCCCCCCACTGCAGCGAGTAGATAGAAAAAAACTGACATAATTCTATGTCAATTTATCAAAAAAATTGACACATAGAAAAAGCATGATTGAAAATTTGCCCAGTCAGCTCGCTTTTAATCAAACTTTGGGATTTTTTTCCTTACTGTCTTGGCTCACTACAAATCCCCAGAGAAAAAACTAGGAAAATGCACTCCCAAAAATGTTTAATTTGCCTGTACAGCTCGGACCCTTGATGGGGAGATTAAAGACAAGTCAATTGCAGATGATCTGTGACTAGGGATATCAGGCAGTCTAGTGTGTGTGTGTGTGTGTGTGTGTGTGTGTGTGTGTGTGTGTGTGTCTCTCTCTCTCTCTCTCTCTCTCTCTCTCTCTCTCTCTCTCTCTCTATGCCAGTCTATCTGCTGTGTGTTTGTCTGTCTGTCTCTCTCTCTCTCTCTCTCCTCTCTCTCTCTCTCTCTCTCTCTCTCTCTCTCTCTCTCTCTCTCTACGCCAGTCTATTTGCCTGTGTGTTTGTCTGTCTGTCTGTCTGTCTCTCTCTCTCTCTCTCTCTCTCCTCTCTCTCTCTCTCTCTCTCTCCCCTCCCCTGCCCCCCACCCCCCACTTCCCCCCAATCAACTTCATACTGGTCCTTCCCTATTTTCTATGAAGTTTTTACTTTTTCCATCATGGTCACAGGGTGTGTGCCCCAAACCATCAGCTAGACTTCCTCGGTTATTCAGCCCATTTTTCACACAGGTGACCACATTGTGGTCCCAACCCCATCAACTGGACTTCCTCGGTTATTCAGCCCATTTTTCACACAGGTGACCACATTGTGGTCCCAAACCCATCAACTGGACTTCCTCGGTTATTCAGCCCATTTTTCACACAGGTGACCACATTGTGGTCCCAAACCCATCAACTGGACTTCCTCGGTTATTCAGCCCATTTTTCACACAGGTGACCACATTGTGGTCCCAAACCCATCAACTGGACTTCCTCGGTTATTCAGCCCATTTTTCACACAGGTGACCACATTGTGGTCCCAAACCCATCAACTGGACTTCCTCGGTTATTCAGCCCATTTTTCACACAGGTGACCACATTGTGGTCCCAAACCCATCAACTGGACTTCCTCGGTTATTCAGCCTATTTTTCACACAGGTGACCACATTGTGGTCCCAAACCCATCAACTGGACTTTCTCGTTATTCAGCCCATTTTTCAGACAGGTGACCACATTTTTATCACCAATCAAAGAGGAATCCCTTATAATGGGCAGGTTCCAGAATCACTGATTCAGAGTGGGTTATTGTACCGATATTAACATCATCAGCTTGTTCACATGGGTTGAAGCAGCTGATAGATACCACACAATGGTGTGTTGCACTGTTTGCGATGACATGGTTGAAAGAGGGAATGGAAGTGTGATCTGACATGGTTGTGAGGGTGCTTAATGTTTGTTTCATTGATGATTTCCACCGACAGCATGGCTTAGATTGTTAACTGGTTGTCATAAAGTTGTCCTTTTCTGCCAGTTAGTTCATAAAGTGTAGTGACTGATGTGTAACTTTCTTTGATCTTAGGTTTAATATGTGAAATGCAGTTAACACAAAAAGACGACTAAATTGAAATGAAGGATTTCCCAGAAGAGGGAATTCATGTTTACCATACCAACTCTTGCACTGAAACTGTTTTGTGAAAGCTACATTTCTCTCTGTTTCTGTCTCTGTCTCTGTCTCTGTCTGTCTCTCTCTCTCTCTCTCTCTCTCTCTCTCTCTCTCTCTCTCTCTCTCTCTCTCTCTCTCCTCTCTCTCTCTCTCTTCATTTCTCTCCCTTGTATGTAAATAGTGCAGTAAGATGCATTCGTTACTGGCTGAGGCTGACAAAGATGGAGGGGTACAGATTACCCAGGCAAGCATATTTAATGCCACGAAACCTAGACGAGAACGGTAAAAAATGTTGGGTGTCTTTAGTAAAGAACATTCTTTTCACGTCTGGGTTTGGATGCGTATGGCTGGAACAAGGCGTCGGTTGTGAACAAACTTTTATAGCAGTGTTTAAACAGAGATTGAAGGATGTTTATATGCAGGAGTGGAACGGGTCTGTAACAAGTAAAGATATGTACCGAAGATACCGACTGTTCAAGACAAACTTTGCTTGTGAACGGTATTTCAAATATATGGATATAAAATGCTTCAGGAACTGCTTGACAAAGCTCGGGCTGGGTTTGTTGCCAATCAATGGTTCATTTTTCCGCAGAACATTTAAGAACAGTGGAAATTTTCTGTGCAAAATGTGCAATGTATTAGAAGACGAGGAGCATGTTATTAACCATTGTATTTTATACACAAGATTAAGGCAGAAATATTTGACTCTTAATGATCAGCCATTCATTAATATATTACAAAATGACTGTTTGGAAAATCCGTAGGCTGTGCATGTTCCATTTTAATGCTTTGAAGATAAGACAGGACTTCATGGAAAGTTTAAGAGAAAATCAATAAGAATGCGGCCATGCATTATGTGTGACACAAGTTAGATCAACTTTATACTTTTGTTGTTGTTTTTTTCCATGATCGCTGAGATATGCGATTTGATTGACCCCATTCTAGGGGCTGATGGCCTGAAGAATTAAAAATTTGTTCTTGTTCTTGTTCTGTCTTCATTTCTCAGCTACACTTTGATGATGGTCACCATAGGCAAAATCGTTGCATATTAGCTACAGGGGGACTACACAGAGCTAGAAGTGTACATGGTAAAGTGAAAGTATGATTTTGACAGGGTGCCAGATGAACATTGACTTTTGTGAAAACACATAAAGGGTTTAAACAGGGTGACAAATGCAGCCCTGTGCTCTTTGTACCGCAGAAGACATGTGATACCATCCATGCAGTTTGTGTACATGAATGGTAGTATCCATTTACTGATTGAAAGCTGTGCTGTTGTGGTTGCACACAAAGCCACAGCTAGATGACACATATTTGGTTTCTATCGGTAATAGTCTGAAGGCTTTATCACAGAGGTGCCAAACACAAGGTTCTGGTTCACTGCACAGCACACACAAGGTTCTGGTTCACTGCACAGCACCTCCATTAAAGCCATAGAGTCATGGTGCTCAGGGCTTAGTGAAATGAGTCAGTGGAGACATGAATAGGAAAAATGGTGGAAAGAAAGTTTCATGTAGAAGACTCATCAGATGCTTTTTAATCAATGGCTCAATCTGCAGCCCCAACAGTGCTGACCCTGGGTTCCTAGCTGATGTGGTATGCACCATGTCTGCAGTTGTGTGAGTGTGTGTGTGAGTGTGTGTGTGTTTGTGTGTGTGCTTACATGCATGCATGTGTGTGTGTGTGTGTGTGTGTGTGTGTGTGGTGTGTGTGTGTGTGCTTACATGCATGCATGTGTGTGTGTGTGTGTGTGTGTGTGTGTGTGTGTGTGCGCATATATTTGTGTGTTTACACATGTATGAATGTGTACACGTATCCACGTTTGCCATTTTTGAAGGTCTCCGTGTTTGTATGTGTGCCATGAATCCTTAAATAAAACTAAAATATTTGAGTAGGAAATAAATCGAGGACATAACTTTTCGAAGGTGAAGAATGTTTTTAACATTTGATCAGAGCACATCTGCTCTTCTGCTGCAAGACTGCTGTTTTGAGTTGCCTTGTTTTTTTCAAAATATGTCTGCTTGTCAGTAATCTTTCCAAATACTCTTAATAGAGAGGTAGTTCATAACAACTGCAATGTATGTATTTTCATTTTTCTTTTTACAGAAATCTGTACAAAATCAAACAAATGGAAACAAAAAGCATTTCAAAATGTTGAAAAAACGACTCGCAGCTACCAAGCAGTCATGCTCCAGGCAAATGCAACATCCTGAATGCAGACATGTGTGCTCTATGTATGAAACATCTCGGTGTATATCAGGCTCATTCCTGTCACAGGTGCTGGTGCCAGACCCAAGAGATCTGGTTCCGTTCCCAACCTGTTCCATGGACTGAATATGTCCATAGCTCCACAACATGGTAATTATCCATCCCCCTCCCCCTTCATTCTCTCTCTCTCTTCTCTCTCTCCTCTCTCTCTCTCTCTGTCTCTCTCTCTCTCTCTCTCTGTCTCTCTCTCTCTCTCTCTCTCTCTCTCTCACACTATCTCTCTCTCTCTCTCTCTCTCTCTCTCTCTCTCTCTCTCTCTCTCTCTCTCTCTCTCTCTGCCTTTTCGTTGATCTCAGTTACAAACAGTTTGATTTCACGTATTATTATCATCATTAGTCAATGTCAATGGAGATCTGCTTGTTTTGGGTTTTGTTTTGTACATGTTAAGTTTCATGTGATGTTTGTTTACCAAAATGGTGTACACACAAATTGCATGATAATTCTGCAGATTTGTTTAGAGTATCAGAATCAGGCAGAAAGTGCCAGATGCTTCCAGTCATAGTTTCTTGAATGTTCTGACAATTTTGATTGATGTGAATGTGTATATGTTATGTTAAACATGTATATGCTCATGGTGTTCATGTATGTTTGTTATGGTGTGCATGTATGTATGTTATGGTGTGCATGTATATTTGTTATGGTGTGCATGTATATATGTTATGGTGTGCATGTATGAATGTTATAATGTACATGTAGATATGTTATGATGTACGTGTCATGGTGTGCATGTATGTATATTATGGTGAACATGTATATGTGTTACAGTGTTTATGTGCATATTTTCTTATGTACATGTATATACATAATGATGTGGATGCATGTTTATTAGGATGTGAATGTATGCAAAATATGATGTGAATGTATATATGTTGTGATGTACATGTATACATGTTACGGTGTATATGTATAGATATGTTATGGTCTAAACTTATATATGTTATGGTATGCATGTACATATGTGAATGTGTCCAGGGGCATGCCCTAGGGCTCCGTCAGTGGACAGACGATCACGGACCAGCTCAGAATCGTCCTGTGCCCAGCTGGTTGGCGCTGCTCCTTGCAGGACAGAAGAGATCTGCCTCTACTTCCTCATGGTAAAGCATCAGTGAGAAAAAGCCCCGCTGCCAGGAAAAAGGCAGAAGGGCAGATATTGCTTGGATCTATAAGGGCAAGCCCTGTCTTCCTTTGTTTTTACCCTGCGCCAGTTACCCTGCATTGCCCTGTCCTGCCCGGCCTTGCCCTGTCCTGCCCGGCCTTGCCCTGTCCTGCCCGGCCTTGCCTATTTGGCGTTGCTTTGCCCTGTCTGATCTTGCCTCGCCTTGCCTCACATCGCCTGCGTTTTCTTACCTTGCCCTTTCCTGTCTCGCCTACAGATGACTTGCTTTGCCCTGTCCAGTCCTGCCTTTTCATGCCCCGCCCTGGATTGTTTTGCCTAGCCTTGCCTTACATTTGCCTGCCTTGCCTTTCCCAGCCTTGCCTTGCCTTACCTTTCCTTGCAATCAGTTATCTTCTTTTATTTGGTTTCAATGCCCATCTTGCACCGAACATAAGGAGAGAAGTGATGGCTTGTTCTTTGTTTCAATGCCCATCTTGCACCGAACATAAGGAGAGAAGTGATTGCTTGTTCTTTGTTTCATTGCTCATCTTGCACCGAACATAAGGAGAGAAGTGATTGCTTGTTCTTTGTTTCAATGCCCATCTTGCACCGAACATAAGGAGAGAAGTGATTGCTTGTTCTTCGTTTCAATGCCCATCTTGCACCGAACATAAGGAGAGAAGTGATGGCTTGTTCTTTGTTTCAATGCCCATCTTGCACCGAACATAAGGAGAGAAGTGATTGCTTGTTCTTTGTTTCATTGCTCATCTTGCACCGAACATAAGGAGAGAAGTGATTGCTTGTTCTTTGTTTCAATGCCCATCTTGCACCGAACATAAGGAGAGAAGTGATTGCTTGTTCTTCGTTTCAATGCCCATCTTGCACCGAACATAAGGAGAGAAGTGATTGCTTGTTCTTTGTTTCAATGCCCATCTGCACCGAACATAAGGAGAGAAGTGATTGCTTGTTCTTTGTTTCAATGCCCATCTTGCACCGAACATAAGGAGAGAAGTGATTGCTTGTTCTTTGTTTCAATGCCCATCTTGCACCGAACATAAGGAGAGAAGTGATTGCTTGTTCTTTGTTTCAATGCTCATCTTGCACCGAACATAAGGAGAGAAGTGATTGCTTGTTCTTTGTTTCAATGCTCATCTTGCACCGAACATAAGGAGAGAAGTGATTGCTTGTTCTTTGTTTCAATGCCCATCTTGCACCGAACATAAGGAGAGAAGTGATTGCTTGTTCTTTGTTTCAATGCCCATCTTGCACCGAACATAAGGAGAGAAGTGATTGCTTGTTCTTTGTTTCAATGCCCATCTTGCACCGAACATAAGGAGAGAAGTGATGGCTTGTTCTTTGTTTCAATGCCCATCTTGCACCGAACATAAGGAGAGAAGTGATGGCTTGTTCTTTGTTTCAATGCCCATCTTGCACCGAACATAAGGAGAGAAGTGATTGCTTGTTCTTCGTTTTCATTGTCCTGAGTGTTGTTTATCTGGCCTGAAAAAGACCAAAGAGGTCAAAGTGCATCGTGTTTTGCCTTGTAACGTGGTTGTCCTTGTTTGGGGCGGACTCACTAAGAATGATTCTCAACAGTTGTTTCCGCTGAGTTGTTTCCCCTAAACTGTACCTTGGAATGTCATTTTGATAAGGCTGTTTGATCATGTCAATGGCTACCGCCCACCCCCCCCCCACCCCCCCCACCAACCCCACTTCCCCACCCTCATCAGCTTTCTTCTTATTACAGTCATGATTTGACCTTCTGGACTTGTATGGTGTTTGAACAATATCAATGTGAAGAGACGTTTTCAGTTAAGTGGGAGCATCGTGAAGACATGCAGCTTCCCCGGGAGCTGACGTAGGAAGTGACCATGACTTGCAGATGATGACTTACCAACTATGTCTGAAGACAGTCAGCAAACAGAAACACAAACGGCTGAAGCTTGACCTCGGAAAGCTGAAGGACCCTGAAGTAGTAGACGTAGAGGCCTCAAGATCCTTGGCATCTCATACAACAACCACATCACCAACTTGGAGGTCCAGAACAGAGTAAGGCAAGCCATTGGACCATACAAAGACCTGTTGTCAATAGTGATGAGAATGAAAATGAGATGGTATGGTTATGCATCAAGATCACCAGGACTTGCCAAAACCATTCTACAAGGAACGGTGTGAGGAGGCAGAAGGAGAGGAAGACAGAGACGGAGATTGGAGGACAACACCAGTGCCTGAACTGGCCTCACACTCAGCAACTGCCTAAGAGCGTCTGAGAACCGGGAGGAGGAGGAGGAAGCTGGTTGCAAAGTCTTCTGTGGCGCCCCAATGATCTTCAAGTCTCCGGGATAGGTGATAGGAGATGGTTTCAGTGGTTTTGCCGAGTTCTTTGTCTGTGACGTGGTCTGATACGCCATTGAAGACAGAGGACAGACAGCAGTGGACCTCTCTGGTGAAATCCCAAGACAGAGTCACGGTAACTATATGGATGGGGTGATGGTAATAATAACAACTGCTTTACTTTTTCTTTGTGATATTGAAATGAGAAGACTGCTATGAATGGGAAGATAGTTTGGTATTAATATCATAGTAGTCATGTAGATCACATTGACAGCACTGTCATGTGTATCACCATAACTCCACCCTTTTTGTGGTATCGTAGAGCAACAGGTTTTAGCAGAACCGTTAAAGAGATGCTGACACTGTCTTTAGAGAGATATTAGGTCTGTTTTCTATCATCAGAGATCACAGCTGTCTGATTGGTAATCACTGTGTGCCTGTAGTTTCACTCTGTTTCATTTTTGCGGTCATGTGCAGGGCAAGTGTCGATTCGAAGGAAAGTGCCATCGGCTGCACAGTGGCACCCTCTATCTGTGGAGAGTGACCTCAGCAGAAGGGGGGTCAGACTGGTGGGGTCTGCCGCCAAACAGCGATCAGCAGCTGGAGGAAGCGTACAGTCAGCCCAAGAATAATAGCTGTACTGTCACCGACATGTAGGTCACTAGTCCTCTGCATATATGTGTGTGTGCGCATGTGTGTGTGGGTCAAGTCAAAGTGTTAGTTTGAGGCGATACATTGTATATGCAGAATCTGCTTTATTCCATCAAACCTTCTACAAAAGAGAAAGCAAAATGAAAAGTATGAAAACGAAAAGAATATATAAACACATCTGAAGTAAAGACATTGCACATCTTCCTTATGAACGATTAATTCAGCTTCAACAAGGTGGGATGGGAGAAGTGATTTCCACAAAAAAAAAGGAAAATGAAAGTTCTGTCCATAGACATGCTGAAGATCTATTCTAATCCTTCCTTCTGTATCTCTGACAACAGTTGAAAAACTGAAAGCACTGAACATACCTCCTCTGAATAAGCAACTTGTATTCAACAAGGCATCTTTCATGTTTAAAATGCTACACTGTATAAATGCCCTTTTTACAAGAGTGAACAGCTGTTCTGGCTGGCAAAACTTCTATGCATTGATCAAATCAGAACAAGGTTACTCTGAACTATATGTATGGAACTCGCCACCAACAAGTCTACAAAATATGAATGCATTAAAGCATTTTAGGACTCATTCATATAAACATTTCATGTCTCAATAGTTTGATTATGTGGTTACAAATCATAAACTCCATTGGCAAATTCTACTCTCAGCCATAATTTGAACACACTGTCTGAACACCTACTCCAATTGATTACTCGCCCCCATTCCTGCTCTCTCTCTCTCCTACTCCCTCCCTCTCTCTCTCTCTCTCTCTCTCTCTCTCTCTCTCTCTCTCTCTCTCTCTCTCCTTATAATTTGTTTTTGTTCCCTCTTTTTTAATACCCAATATGCATGGGTGAAACTTTTCCGTCTATGGACAGAAATCCGTCAAAATGACTTTCAATCTTGACGGAACTTCGTCAATTTAAAAAATAAAAAAAATTCACTCATTGTTTGACAGGGCAAGAAAATTTCATAAATGTATGATTGCTTAATCAAAATCAACAGGAATCATAATGACTCATCCTTGCTTTTATTTTGTTTGACACCATGGAAAAAGAATTGTGGATCACGGCTTTACAATTTATTGATGGATATGATAATTCTGAAAATGCTTGAAAGGATAAATTATACTTTATGTATATGGTGGCTTTTTGACAGTGAGGACAAGAGGAGCTGACAAGAGAAGAAGGCCAACTTGTTCATCCATTTTCTATATGTGGTGTGGTTCCTAGGATATAAAGACAAAATGTGCTGACAAGATAATGTCAGCTTCAATTTCTCCGGTGTAATTCCTTGGACTTAAAAGATGAATGGTACCAGCAGGAATAAGGCTACTTTGGTTCCTCATTGTGCATCTCAAATGTGTGAGTATATATCTTTTTGAGCACAGTCTTGATTTAAATAGTAAAGTGACCATTTTAAACAATTTGTGAGGGAAATTTGTTGATTTTTGGAATGTTTGATCGGTTCAGATTGGGGAGAAAAATTTCCCTTTTTGAGTTTATATGTTCTGGTTTATTTCTACACTTTTAGACTTTAACTTTGCTGAGCTTGTACAATAAGCCATGAATATTATTTTTATCCATTTAAATGAATTAATGGAACATAAAGTCTAACAGTAACTCACAAAAGCATGTTACAGTTAAGCTTTTTACTGCAAAAATCATGTTACAATTAAGCTTTTTCTGGTACAGGAGAGCCAGCGAAATTGGCCCCCAAAATTAAAGCATTCAATTTCGCCAGGGGGCTTCACCCCCCTGGACCCCTCAACGGGCACTGCCCCTGTACCCCGCCGGGGCCTAGGCGACCCCTGGACCCCGCCGGGGCCTAGGCGGCCCCTGGACCCCAGCCTTATTTCAGTCAAATCAAGTTTTGTAGGTTTCACCCATGAATATGCCATTATTATATCTATCAATAGTCTTCTTGTCGCTATTAGGATTACATCATAGAGCAATTTGGCAGCATGAATGATATATATTGAAATGATGTGGGCATGACAAGGGCAGATTGTAAGAGTAGTTTGGGTTGAAAATCCCTTCATTCTTGAGTATGAAAGATCAGTCAGTCAGTCGATCAATCAGTCAATCAATCAATGAATCTGTCAATCTCTCTCTCTCTCTGTGTCTCTGTCTTTATCTCTCTGTCTTCTCTCTCCTCTCTCTCTCTCTCCTCTCTCTCTCTCTCTCTCTCTCTCTCTCCTCTCCCTCTCTGTGTCTCTGTCTCTCTGATATACGTAGCATAACTATCACATACATGCACACACACACACACACACACACACACACGCACACACAAACACACATGCACACACACACACATGCACACACACACACACACGCACGCATGCATGCACGCATACATGCACGCACGCATGCATGCATGCATGCACGCACACATGCATGTACACACACGCATGCGCACACACATACACACACACACACACACACACACACACACACACACATACACACACACACACACAAGGGCAAGAACTGCTCAGATCTTAGGTGCAAGATCTCTGTTTAGAAAAAAAAAAAAAAAGAACATGATCCAGGGTGTGGGGGATAGAGGAGGACTCAGGGTGAGGAGGGGCATAATGTCTCATGGGGGGCACACAGTTTTAACTTAAAATCAAAGATTGAGATGGAGATCCAGAGTATGACTGACACTGACCCCAATGGCAAAGGAACAAGCTTCATCCATTCTTTCTTCCCCTCAGACATGGTGATGAGTTGGTAGTGGACTTCCGTAACATGACGGCACAGAGGAGTGGACAGAAGTACAGAGTGCGCCGTGTGTCCACTCCGTCGTCCGTGGACCCCACTATGAGCAATTCCAACAATGCCCACCTGGCCACATTCTGGATGTGGTACTGGAAAAACCAGCAGGGCGTCTGGGTGAAGTTCGGCACTGAGGAGGTTGGTGTTGCTCTTTTGTTTGATGGGTGGGTGGCGTGGTCACTGTCACAAATGTGGTGGAGGTGGAGGATTGCACTGTGTGTGTGTGCGTGTGTGTGTCTGTATGTGTGTGTCTGTATATGTGTGTCTGTATATGTGTGAGTGTGTGTGTGTGTGTGCGTGTGTCTAGTGTATGTATGTCTGTATGTGTGTTTTTGTGTCTATGTGTATATGTGAAAGCAAATCCGAAATTATAAGCATGAAAGGATATTTGTTGCAGTCAATATGTTGTGATTTATTTTTACGTGACTATAGGCACTATAGACTTAAAGCCTTTTGCCCTCTGATGTAGAATGTTATTACAACTTGACTATATATATAGCCCGGCTCGCCAAAGCTAGTGCCACTTTTGGCAGACTCCACAAGAATGTATGGAACAGGAGAGGCATCACCCTAGAGACCAAGATCAAGGTGTATAGGGCCATAGTTCTCACCACACTGCTCTGTGGCTGTGAAACATGGACGGTTTACCAGCATCATGCCAGGAAACTGAACCATTTCCACACCACCTGCTTTGGAAGACCCATGGGCATTATGTGGCAAGATAAGATTCCGGACACTGAAGTCCTCACTTGTGCTTGCCTGCCATGCCTAGCATCTTCACCATCCTGATGCAGTCACAGCTTCGCTGGGCAGGTCATGTAGTTCGCATGCCAGACCATCGGCTGCCAAAGAAACAATTGTTTGGCGAACTACAACAAGGAAAACGCTCTCATGCAGGCCAGAAGAAACGTTTCAAAGACAACCTCAAATCTTCCCTGAAGGCCTTCAACATCAGCCACACAACATGGGAGCAGACTGCCCAGGACAGAGACGGGTGGTGATCAGTTGTTCACAAAGGTGCAGAGACCTGTGAAAGTAACAGAATTGCTGCAGCTGAGCAGCGCAGGATGATCAGGAAGACCAGTGTCAACAGATCTCCAGCTGCTGCCACCATCCCCTGTCCATACTATGATAGGTCTTCCTGGGCGCAGATCGGCCTGACCAGCAATCTATGCACTCACCCCTGATCCCAGGATGACTAGATGGTCTTCGTCGTCTCGACGGACAAACAACACATATATATATAGCGAAAGGACATCTTAAATAGGGCAAAGAACAGTAAACAATAAACAAATAGGATGACTGTTGCTCCCATGATGAAATAATTACAAACCCCTAATTCCAAATGAATGCTGCCTGCCACACTGAATCACCTAGCAGAAATGACAGCACAGAGCACGCAGACCAAACAAGGACATGACAGCACAGAGCACACAGACCAAACACGGACATGACAGCGCAGAGCACACAGACCAAACACGGACATGACAGCACAGAGCACACAGACCAAACAAGGACATGACAGCACAGAGCACACAGACCAAACAAGGACATGACAGCACAGAGCACACAGACCAAACAAGGACATGACAGCACAGAGCACACAGAACAAACAAGGACATGACAGCACAGAGCACACAGACCAAACAAGGACATGACAGCACAGAGCACACAGACCAAACAAGGACGTGACAACACAGAGCACACAGACCAAACAAGGACATGACAGCACAGAGCACACAGACCAAGCAAGGACATGACAACACAGACCAAACAAGGACATGACAACACAGAGCACACAGACCAAACAAGGACATACAACACAGAGCACACAGACCAAGCAAGGACGTGACAACACAGAGCACACAGACCAAGCAAGGACGTGACAACACAGAGCACACAGACCAAGCAAGGACGTGACAACACAGAGCACACAGACCAAGCAAGGACGTGACAACACAGAGCACACAGACCAAACAATGGCGTGACAGCACGGAGCACACAGACCAAGCAAGGACATGACAACACAGAGCACACAGACCAAGCAAGGACGTGACAACACAGAGCACACAGACCAAGCAAGGACGTGACAACACAGAGCACACAGACCACGCAAGGACGTGACAACACAGAACACACAGACCAAACACGGACATGACAACACAGAGCACACAGACCAAACAAGAGCGTGACAACACAGAGCACACAGACCAAACAAGGGCGTGACAGCACAGAGCACACAGACCAAAGAAGGAGACACCTCCTTAACAAAGGATGTTCCATTCTATGTGCTCAGTGTTGTCATTTCTGCCAGGCGATTTGGTGTCGTAGGCAGTGTTCGTTTGGAGATATGGGTGTGTATTTTATTTCACCATGGGAGCAACATGGGAGTAAGGTCATGTTGCTTAGTGGACTGCAGTTTGTTTATTGTTGACTGTAATTATGTTTTGTTCCTTGCGAATTAATAAAGCTTTCGTTTATTGACAGAATTGTTTTGTGTTTAGTCTTCCAAATTTGTGGAGTACACTTGGTTTTTAAAGTACTTAGCAATGTAATTTTAAAGTGAATTCAATGTCTAGGTGTTAAAAGTCTCTCATATGGAAGATTACTCTATGCTGAGATAATGCCATGAGCATTATTTGATTTCTTTGTCAGTTTTTAGTTGTTGCTTTAAATGGGTACACGTAACAAAACAATTCCAATGATTACCATTATCAATGTACACAAACATCATATGAGGTTATACAACATGCTACTTACCTTTCTCTTCTCAAATCCATCAAATTATGATATTCAAAGAAAGTAAATTATACAGTCATATTTCAGTGTCATACTGTTTTAATAAGGTTCCAAGGTCATGAACAACATTAAATAGAAAAGAGAGTATAGTACACAGTATCAACATATAAAGTACGTAGTATAACCATTAACCCCCTAACAATTTGATATACAGTACACAGTATCAACATATAAAGCACATAGTGTAACCATTAACCCCCTAATAATTTGATATACAGTA
>CM031611.1:81844119-81846619 GCA_018398815.1 Conus ventricosus | reverse complement strand
ATACCTACAAATTTTCAGAAATATTGGCCTCGTACTTTCTGAGATATTCCATGAAGAAGAAAAACTGTTAGGGGGCCCTTTTTAGCCGTTATTAACATCTATAAAGGTAAACTGAAACATTGGGCATCATCCGTGACCCATAATGAACATACCTACAAATTTTCAGAAAGATCAGCCACTTATTTTCGGAGATATTTCATAAAAAAAAAGAAAAACCGTTATGGGCTGTTATAGCCATTAGTAACAGCTATAATGGTAAACTAAAATGTCGGGCATCATCCATCGCCCACAATGAACATACCCTACAGATTTTCAGAAAGATTGATGAAGTGCTTTCTGAGATATTTCATAAAGAAGAAAAACCGTTATGAGCCGTTATAGCCATTAGTTACGGCTATAACGGTAAACTAAAACATCGGGCATCATCCGTAACCCATAGTGAACATACCTGCTAATTTTCACAAAGATCAGCCAAGTAATTTCTGGGACGTTCCATAAAGAAGAAAAACCGTTACAGGCCGTTGCAGCCGTTAGTAACAGCTATAACAGTAAACTAAAACATTGAGCATCATTCGTGACCCATAATTAATATACCTGCTAATTTTCACAAAGATCGGCCAAGTACTTTCTGAGATATTCCATGAAGAAGAAAAACCGTTACAGGCCGTTACAGCCGTTAGTAATGGCTATAACGGTAACCTAAAACATTGGGCATTATTCGAGACCCATAGTGAATATACCTACAGATTCTCAGAAAGATCGGCCAAGTACTTTCTGAGATATTCCATAAAGAAGAAAAACTGTTCCAGGCCATTACAGCCGTTAGTAACGGTTATAACGGGGTAAACTATCAGGCATCATCCGTGACCTATAATGAACATACCTACTAATTTTCACAAAGATCGGCCAAGTACTTTCTGAGATATTCCATGAAGAAGAAAAACCGTTAAATGCCGTTACAGCTGTTAGTAACAGCTATAATGGTAAACTAAAAATTCGGACATCATCCGTGACCCATTATGAACATACCTACAAATTTTCAGAAAGATCGGCCCAGTAGTTTTGTCTGGAGCGAGTTGATCTATATCTGTAATATATTTTCTTAATTTCATGTTCCCAGTTTCTCCATCTTCAACCTCCCCCCCCCCCCCCCCCCATCCCCCCTTAAGTCTAAGTCTTTGCCAAGTCATTGCTGTGAAGACAGTTGAGTTTTGGGCCTGGGCTTGTTTTTTTCCCCCCACTCTTAGATTGTTCATCTTTGTATTTGTCTGACTTTATTCAAGTTTTAAAAGGCTGTGCCAGTCATGAATAAAAGTTACTCTGTGTTAGTTTTCTTATGGGAGCAAAAGTTACCCTACTTGTTTACTGTTTATTGTTTACTGTTCCCTGCCTCACTTCATTTTCAATTACAGTTAATCATACTCTACTTTTAAGAAAACTTTCTTTGTATGATCGGTTACTTGTTTACTGTTTATTGTTTACTGTTCCCTGCCTCACTTCATTTTCAATCACAGTTAATCATACTCTACTTTAAAGAAAATTTTCTTTGTATGATCCGTCTATAGAATAAATCAATCTTGTGTATAGAGTCTATCAGTCTTGTTTCATTCTTCCTTTCAAACAGAAGACAAGGAGTTTTTCAAGATTTTATATCACCCTGGTTAATGCCAATCCGATATAGAGTTCTTGAGGGTTCAGTTTTAGATCCAATTTATTTTCTATTTATATAAATGTTCTTCCAGTGTAAATTTCATCACCTTGTGAGCTGTTTACTGCTGACACCACACACCACAATAAAAGTAAAAATGCAGATTTGGCATTAACGGATTTACAAAAAGATGTTGACAAAATTGTAACTTGGACAGAGCTGAATCATATGGCTGTTCATCCACAAAATTCAAATCGTATGATAATAACAACATGACAGAAATGTCAAAACATTAAATTGAAATTGATTGATGTGAAAGTTTGTGGTAAAATCTTAGAACAGGTTGATTCCCATAGATTACTTGGTCTCAACATTGACAGCAATCTTTCTTGGTCATTTCATGTCTCTTCTCTGAATTGTAAACTTTTATGAAAGGCATTTTAGCCAATAGAATAAAGCGTTTCCTTGATCAGCATACTCGAAAAATTCTTTCACGCATATATACAACCAGATATTGACTATGCTTCAACATGCTGAGACTTAGCAAGTAAAAACTGCCTAAAACCACTTGAGAGTTTGAAAAAAATGATCTATCAAGCTCGTACTTCTTAAATAAACTTTTGTTCTAGTAAATACTTACAAAACAATTAATATTTTCCCTTTTAGTCTAAGATGTTGATTTGATAAAGCCATTTTCATGTACAAAATCATGAACAAACTTGCACCTCAGTAACTATGTGACAAATTGTCAGTGAGTAATGTAGTTCATTCCCTGCCCAAGAGCAGAGTTGTTCATGTCATCCCTAACATATTTAGGTGGAAGCCTATGGAATGAAAGTCATCATG
This sequence comes from Conus ventricosus, assembly GCA_018398815.1. Taxonomy (NCBI): domain Eukaryota; kingdom Metazoa; phylum Mollusca; class Gastropoda; order Neogastropoda; family Conidae; genus Conus; species Conus ventricosus. The sequence continues at coordinate 81,844,125 of CM031611.1, read as the reverse complement.
ATCATC
>CM031611.1:81780205-81838119 GCA_018398815.1 Conus ventricosus | reverse complement strand
TTTTTGTGAAGAATTTGTTATGAGACTGTAATACGAAACTATGCCTTATGTTTTAAGTATGAACAGAAATGATCAAGTTCAGTAGAGAAAGGAAGAAAGAGCAGAAGAAGAAAAAAAAAGCTGAAAACAGTCACGATTTTGCTGCCTTATTGATGGGTTTCATCGCCAGCCATTTTGATTTTTTTGGTTCAAGTCAAAACCACTCTATAACTAACAAGGCTTTTGTCATGCTCAGAGTGGAGTTCATCTGCAAGGGCCTTTGAGTCTGACTTGTGATATCGCAAACAAGTGCTACATTGAAACTGGGAATGCCACACTTAAAAGGTCAAAATGCTACGTTTTGTGCTTTCAAAGGCAATGGCAGATTTGGGAAACCCAAAAATGATACATATTGTCCTCAGGCATGAATATGAAGGAGCAAGGAAAGCAGAGGCCACTGTGGAGAGTGGGCTGAAGGACCACAGAATCTGAGACTTGTTTCTTATAGGAAGAACGGGAAACTGAGGAGGATGACCATCATATTAGTGAGATTTGAGAATAAGACTCTGAGACTGTATTTCAGGGCCACGCTAGAGAGATTTCAGAGTGAGACTATGGGACTCTATTTCTGGGCTATGCTTGAAGATTTAAGAGTAAGACTCAGACGTATATCTGGGCTATTTTAGAGAGATTTAAGAGGGAAGACTCAAAGACTGTATTTCTGGCCATGCTAGAGAGATTTAAGAGGAAGACTATATTATAAGACTGTATTTCTGGGCTATGCTAGAGACATTTAAGAGTAAGACCATATGACTGTATTTCTGGACTATGCTAGAGAGACTTAAGTCCAGAGAGACTTAAGAGTAAGACTCTAAGACTATTCTGGGCTATGCTAGAGAATATTTAGAGTACCACTCAAAGGCTATTTCTGGCTATGCTAGAGAGATTTAAGAGTAAGACACTAAACTGTATTTCTGGGCTCAGCTAGAGTGATCTATGAGTCAGACTAATAAACAGTAATTCTGGGCTTTGCTGGAAAGATATTGAAGAGTAAGATTATAGGACATTTCTAGGCTATGCTAGATAGATTTATTGGTTAGAAGACACTAAGACTGTATTCTATGCTAGATAGATTTATTAGTTAGAAGACACTAAGACTGTATTTCTGGCTATGCTAGAGAGATATTATGAGTAAGACTATAAACAGTCATTCTGGGCTATGCTAGAGAGATATTTAAGAGTAAGACTAAAAGAGTATTTCTGGCTGTGTTGGAGAGATTTGATAGTAAGACTTTAACTCATTCGAGTCTTGTCGGAAGCTGGTTTCCAACACTGTTCACATCATTTGAAGGTGTGTCGGATGCATACTTCTGACAGAGTTTGACGATGTTTAAAATCATACCACCTTTTATTAAAGGGCAATAAATCTGTGATCAAGCCTGCGGATATAGGTGGAGCAGTTGTGGTGTAGCGGAGAAACTTGTACATCCAGGAAGCCAGGTCTCGGCTGTCCAACACCGCCTTCTACAGCCCAGTCCCCAGATGTACAACCAAGCCAGACAATGCCTTGGTTAGAAAAACAATCAAGGCCTCTATCAAAGAAGGTCATCTTCCATGGGAGGCTCAATTTGCTGTGGTCCAAGAACCCAGAGAGCCCCTGTTTTTACCTCCTGCCCAAAATCCATAAGGCTAACACACCAGGATGCCCTATTGTATCTGCCTGCTCCTGCCCCACAGCACTCATCTCTGACTTTCTGGACAGTGTGTTTCAGCCACTCGTGTCAGCACTGCCCACTTATGTGAAGGACACCACGCACGCCCTCAATCTCCTGGAGGACTTCTCCTTTCCAAACGGCTGTACAGAGAGGCATGTGTTCACCATGGACATTGTCTCTCTGTATACTAACATCCCCCACAAGGACGGCCTACAGGCAGTACGCCATTTCCTCGAAAGGAGTGCCCAGAACCTCCACATCCCCACCATTCTGCGCCTCACTGAACTGGTCCTCACCCTGAACTCATTCGCTTTTGATGGGGACCACTTTCTGCAGCAGAGCGGAGTGGCCATGGGGACCAAAATGGGTCCTAGTTTTGCATGTCTGTTTGTGGGCTATGTGGAAGAACAAGCCTTGAGCCAGTATACAGGTGAACAACCCGATTTTTACAGGCGGTTCATTGACGACTGTCTCGGACTGGCCTCCTGTTCCATAGATTCCCTCAATCAGTTCATGGACTTCATGTCCAGCTTCCATCCAGCTCTGAAATACACCTACTGCATTTCAGATTCTTCAGTCTCTTTTCTCGACATTCGGGTCACTATCCTTTCTGACCCCAACAGCCTTTCTACCAGTTATTTACTACAAGACACTGACTCTCACTCATACCTTTTGTATACCTCCACCCACCCTCAGAAATGCAAGGATAGCATTCCCTTCTCCCAGTTTCTTCGACTTCGCAGGCTGTGCAGCAGTGACACTGACTTTCAGCACCAGGCTGAACGAATGAAGTCCTTCTTCCTGACACGCCAGTACCCTCAGCAATTAGTTCAGACTGCCTTGGAGCGTGCCATTGCCATTCCTCGCAGTCAGACGTTGACTTCTGCTAATCGTTCAGATGATCAAGCAGACCGTACAGTGGCTGTGCTCACCTTTCACCCTCACAACCTCCCTGTCCGCAACATCCTTCTCAACAACTTCCACCTCCCCCAACTTGACCCCAAACTTAAAGAAACCTTCCCAAAACCACCCTTGATAGCCTTCAAGAGAGACACAAATTTGAGGGACCATCTAGTGCGTGCCTCTGTCTGCAAGGCGAGAGCACAACCCCTGGGCACACACCCATGCACTGGCAAAGAGAGCAAGACATGTCCCTTCATTGACAGCTGCACCACCAGTTGCTGGTCCTCTGGCCAGTTCAGGGTCCTAGCAAGCTTCAACTGTCAATCTGCAGACCTGGTGTACGTCATTACTTGCACCTTGTGTTCAAAGAAATACACTGGGGAGACGTACCGCTGCCTGAATGAGCGTTTCTCTGAGCACCTCACTCAATGCGGCTGGGATATGAAGATCCCGTAGGCTCCCACTTCAACAGCCCCAACCACAACTTCACCCATGCAAGAGTGGCTGTTGTCTGGCAGAACCGGTCCAGTGGACTCTATCGCCTCTTTATGGAGTCATCCATCATCGCACGACTGGGGACCCTCGCCCCTGCCGGCCTGAACACCAGAGAGTGGGCAGCACCTGAGCTTCAGGCACCCCCTTCCCCTTCTGTACTAATTCCTTCCCCCCCCCCCCCCCCCCCCCCCCCCTTTTTTTTTTTTTTTTGAACAGGCCTTCTTGCTTTCTACTTTTATTTTGCTCATGATTCCTACTCCTGCTTCCCCCCGGGAAAACTTCCTTTTGTCTCTGAGCTCTGTTCTTTTCCTTCTTTTATTGTTAGTCCTCTTAAAAGATCTGTCTCTGTCACCCACTAACTCTAAGCCTGATGACAGCTCAAATGGGGAAAAAGCTTGTTTTTCCCTTTCTTGTTCCCCCGATCACTAAAGTGTTTACCCTAAAACTTTTAAAGGGTGGCTTTTTGTGACATGTCAAAACTAGTGCTTTAAACCCTTTTCCCTATTTTTGGGGGTTTTTCTTCCATGCACACAAACGCCATACACACCACAAGTGCAACTCCACCCTGCATTTCTGGAAGGGTTGAGGGGGGTGGTCATTTGTGACGTGCTCGGTCCAAGCCGAGCTTGAAACCCTTTCCTCGGGAAGGGTAAAAACAGCTAAACGGCGCAACCGGGGAAGGCGAAAGGCCACATCGGGTTTCCCCGCAGGTATAGGGGTTGGGCCCCCTTAGTCGGTTTTTGGCCCCTCCGGACCCCAAAACGTCGCTCCCTTGGCTTGAAGAAAGGGGGGGCGTCCCCAAAAGGTTCGGGGTAGCTGCCCTGGGGGCTTTGAAGGGCCCAGGGGCTGGCTTTGAGGGGGGTCCTCACTTCGACAGGGTTTACGAGTACAACCCCCGCTTCTTCCCGCCCTTCGTCTGCTGGTGAGTGAGCACTGCTCTTTCGGGGGGCACCTTCCTTTTCCCCTTTGGTAAACCGAGTGGGTTCCCCGCACCACTCGTGCGTCACTCCACTCCCCCCCGATTTTATAAAAAAGCTTTAGTGGGTGTATTTCCCCTCGAAAGACCCCGGGTTCCGGCTTAGCATCCCCCCTTTGCCCAAAACAGCTGAAGAGGCGCAGAGAAATTGGCCGGCCAGACCGGTCCAAAAAAGCTCCTCCACAGGAAATCGAAAAGCTTTGGGGTCCCCACACACTTGGCCACCTGGAAAGCTGGTTGGGTGCAGACCACGGGCCCTTTTTTGGGGGGAAGGGGAAATTAGGGGAGCGTCTGTCCCCCAAAGAAGGATGCGGTCCCGGCCCCCATCCCACCTAGTGCCTTTTCCTGCTCTAGGTTAAAGGACCGGGCTAACCGGGGGGCCCCCTGAAGGGGACTTTGGGGGAAAGGGCCCCCACCCACCGGTCACGGGACTTCTCACCCCCTTTGGAAACAGGGGAATAAAAATACGTGCTCAGGGGGAAAGGACCCCCGGGGAACCAGGCAAAAGAAATTTGGAGGTAGGCCTCTGCCCATACCCCCAGGAAACCCCTGGGCAGTTTTAGCACAACAACAGGGTTTGGGGGGGAAAACCAAGGGCAGAACCCCCTGGAGATTCACACTTCCCGGGGCCCCGGGCCCTCAATTGGCTGCTGGGGTTTCGAGCCCCAAACTCGCCCACAGGGGGCCCCCCGGGTGGCGATGAACAAGTTCCCGCAGCCTAACAAGGACTCTCTCCATCCCCCGACCAGCCGTGTGCAAAATTTTTGGGATCACCCAAACCCGCCACCCCCCAATTTTCCTTTGGGGAAAAACCAAAACCAAGTCCTCAGAGGGGGGAAGGAAAACGGGATCCCAAAAGGAGGCGCAAGTTCCCCCCAAATTGGCCCTTTTTTCTCCACCCTCAAAAGGTCCCATCCAGCACAGCCCTCAAAATGGAGTCCCGGGGAGCTGCACCCCCCCCTTTTTTGCGTCCTATCCAGGTGGAATGGGCTTTCAAATGCCCGGGAAAAAAGCTGATTTTTGGGGTTTATCTTTGGCTGCCGGGGCGGGCCCTCCACACCTCCGGCAGGAAAGGTTCCCTCAGTACTCACTTCCTGGTAGTCCATCCGTCCCAAACCAAAAGGCGCACCCCCCCCCGTGGCCCAAACCCACGGGGGTAAACTCCCCCCGGGAACGTTTGGAAGGTAGTGGGCCCGGCCCCCCAATTTTACTGACAAAAAGCGTCATAGCCCCCCTCCCCCCATCCAAGATGCGTGCTTTCTTTCAGGGGGGAAAGGGAGACGCTGCATGTTGAGGAACCAAAAACCAAAGCCCTTTCCCAGGACCAGAGGGCATGTTCACCCAAATTTCCAGGGGCCTCCCAACCCTCCCCTCCTACCCCAAACCCCAACACTTTTTTGGATTTTGGGGGGCGGGCCTTTCGCCCGAAAACCCCGGGAAAAGGTGATGTTGAAGGATGCACCTTCAGGTCCCCTACTGGCTCCTGGGCGGGCCCCGGTTTACCAAAACACTCTTTCCCCCCGGGGGGTGACTGGAAAAAGGGACGGCCCCCCCCCGGCCCGACCGAAGAGGGGGTGAAGGTGGCGCGGGGAAAATTGGGCCTTAGCAGCTTACCCCTGCTTTTTTTTTTCATCCCCCTTTCCTGGCCGAAGCCGATTTATTTTTTCCTCCCTTTCCCCCCTTTCGCGGGCCCCCCAATATTACGGGGGGTGAATGGGGTCCACTTTCGCTGGGGCCAGTTTTGGGAAAACCTTTCCCTAAGCCTTTTCGACGTGCTGAGGCTGCCCGCTTGCGCACGTTTCTAATTTCCGGAGGCTCCCGGCCCGGGGAACCCCCCCTTTCCTGGGAGGGGGGCGTATTTTTGGGGCCTCAAGCCCCGTGTCGGCCCGGGTACCGCGCCGGGGGCGGCCACCCCCAAAGATGGGAAGACCCCCGGGCCAGCGGATTTGGTGTTTCCGGGGAACGACCCTCATGGGGACCTGGGGGAGACCCCCCCAGGAAAAATTTTCCCCCATTTTTAACCCCTTACGCTGAGGATGTGGGGAAAAATGCCCCAAAACCCCCCCACCCCCGGGCAGGTTTATCCCTCGGGGGAGGGCCGCTCGATAGGGCTTTCCCCAAATTGGGGTGGGTCAACAAGCTTATGTAAAGGGCGCCCCCCCCCCCCCCCCCACCCCCCCCCCCCCAAAATTTGGGGAGGCGGGTTTTGGATTTCCCCGGGCGTCCAACCGCGAAGTGACAGGTGCCAAAATTTTCTGTGACCCACCTATCATTCCGAAAACGGGGAAGTCTGCATCGCCCCGGCAACCTTCTTAAAGCCATCTCTTTGAGAAAGGGCACCCCGCTGCTTGGGACAGCGCCACCCGGGGAGCAAGCTGTTTAAAGCTCGTCCTGGGCCCGCCTCTTTGGAAAGCCGAGGCCTCACCAACGGTTTTGTGTGCGGGAACAGCCGCCCTTTCCCGCTGAAAACCCATCAGCGCGCCCCCAGGTTTTTTAAATTTTCCCCGGTTTGGGCCATCCGGGAAACGGGAACCTCGGGTCAAATTTAAGTTCACTCCCCTAAAAGCCCTGCATTGTCCTTGTCAATATAAAGTGGTCAGTGGCGGTGACTTTAACACATGACCATGGTACCACTCCGGCAAAAGTCGCATTGGACAAAAAAAACGTCCCCCCCCATCTTCCGCAGAAGCAGAAAACCCCCCTGATCCTCATCCTCCGGCACTTCTTTTTTTCCCTTTTTGGATGTGACTTGAAACCGTGGATCCATGCAGGCAGCTTCCTGTCCCTGCACGGAAATCGTCGGTCATGGTTTGCCCAAAGGGAACGGGTTTCTGAAGTTTGACCTGATACGGTAGGCAGACGGGCCCTTTCCCCAGATGCCCCCCCGGGCCCTTTTCCAGGGGTAAAACAGAGTTTCCTGAAATTTACCCTTCCAATGCAGTACCCAAAAGAGATATACGCATCCCCTTCGGCAAAGGGTTTTCCAAAAGATCTTGAATCATAACTTCTTTTCATACTTTTTCCAAAGGGGATGTTTTCAGATTTCTCTTGCAGCTGGGGGGGGCATCCGAAAGGGGACTAAAACCAAGGGGGGACCCGTACCCCCTCACACTCGAATCTCGGGCCCGGGAAACCCGGGAAACACACTGAGCGGGAAATGTTCATTTCCCTCCCCAACCCAACATGTTAGGGGAAAAAACCCCATTTTTAGGGGTTGGGTTTACAGAGGACCGGATAGCTCCAGCTATCTGCTGAAAGTGTTCTTTTCCCACTTGTTCTGCGCCTTCCCCGGGAAAAGAAACCTTAGGGCCATCCATCAACGTTCGGTTGAAACCGTTCCGCCTAAACCTTTCCCCGAGCAGGTGATATGGCGTTTTTTGGGGCCTTGTGAATCTTGAAAGCATGGCAAAAACCCCCCTCGAAAAACTTGTTTTCCCAAAAAATTGTGTCCCGGGTCTAAAGAACAGTTTGGGGAAGGGGGAAAAACCAAAAACGGGAAAAAACCCCTTTCCCCCCGCAGTTTTTCCCTTGTTGTCTGGGGCCTTTCCTGGGGGAGGGAAGAGGCACGAAACTCCCCCATTTGGGGGAATTTGGGTTTCCACCATCATGGGGGCCCGTCTCATTTCCATGGGGTTGTCCGGGGCAGGGGGGCCCAATGAAATCAATAGGGGACACGTCCCCCCCCGGGGCCCCTGCAGGGGGGTTTTAAAAAAATTCAATGGGACTTTCCCATAACTTTTGTTTTCTTTTTTTTTCCCTTGCAAACGCGCAGGAAAAACACATAGGCCTCAAACATCGCGAGCCCAAAGCAAACCAAAAAAATTTTTTCTCCTTCAGTCTGGCTTTAGTCCTCGCTACGCCTTGGTTTTGCTGCTGAGGGAAAGGGTCTGGTGCCACTGTATTGCTTTTTCCTGGGGGGAAGGGGGGGAGTACCATTTCCCCCAAGCCCTTTGGGAGCCCCTTTTTGCGCCGAATAGAAAACCCTTTCCAAAAGGGGCCAGGAGAAACCCTCTTTTTCACCCCAATGTATTTTGCATTTGGGCGAAGCTGAGAAGTTCCCCTTCATGGGGTTTCCGTCCCGGCCTGAAGGTACGGGAGGGCAGGTGTAGACCCCTTATTTTTCCCCTTTTCCCTTCAGGATTTCCGAACTAAAAAACCCCCCAGCACGAGGGGATTTGTAAAGGTAGCCTCTTGTGCAAAGGGCCATTAAGGTCCTCAGTTTTTCCCCCCCCCCCCCCCCCCCTTTTCCATCCGTTTTTCTACCCAAAAAGCTTACCCACCCGGGGCTGCCAGCCCTTCAAAGTCTTTAAAACCGGCAAAAGGGACTTTCCTGCACTGCCTTTTCGGGCCCAGTGAGGAAATCTGGCTGTCCCGAGGACAAAAAACCTTAATCACTCGTGCGGGTAAAAACCGCTCGTTGAAAACTTGAGACACCTGGGTGTTTCCCCCCAAAGGTAAAACCCAAACGTTTGGGCCGGCCAGACAATTTTACTTGGGCATCCAGGAGGTGTCAGAAAACTGGCAGGTGCAACCTTCGAGTGTGCCAAAAATTTTTCAGCCCCCCTTTGGGGCCAGAAAATGTCAGGTTCAACCCCGAGGGTGAACCAGAAAACGGCCGGCACACTCGCACCAGAAAAAACCCCACAGGGTTTTCCCCGGAAAAACCCGAAAACGGGAGACCCGAAACCCCCCGCCCTTCAGGTGCACCCCCCCCGCTTGCACCCCGGAAACTGGCATGCGCTCCCCCGGTTTGGGAACCCCAACGAGATTGGGGAACTGTATGCTTTTTTGGCGCATGGGCAACAAGACTTTAGGAATGCCAAGGAAATTTTTCCCATTTTCAAAGGCATCCCTCCTTCAGAAGTAGGCCCACGGCCATCATGACTGGGAAACCCCTGGTACCCCTCCCGCGGGGAGAAAGTACAAATGCCAAAGATGGCTGGCAAACCCCCCTGGCACCCCCTTTCCCTGACTCCTCGAGAGAGACCCCCCACAGAAAACTACTGTAGGTCCTCCGGTGGGGCCCCCTTTTCCTCGGGGGCCAAAAATGTCAGGCTTTCCCTTCCCTCAGGGCCCCGGCTTGTTTCCCCAGCCCAATGAAAAATCCCCCCACTGTTTTGGCCCGGGTTTTCCCTTTAGTATTTGCAACCCCCCCCAAGGCAGGGCTTTTAGGCCCCAAGCCAGCCAAAAAGAAAGGACAAAGGGGGGGCAAAGCGTCAGGGAAAAATTTTGGATTTAAGATTGGCTTTTAGTGCTTTGCCCCGGCCCGATGTTTTAAAAAACCATATGGAACCCCCGTTGGAAAAAATCCCTCCATCCCTCGGGCCCAAATGCCCCCGTGGGTGTTTAAACCACGGAGCCATGTAAGGGGCTTTAGTGGTGGTTTCCCGACGGAAAAAGTCCTACCCAATGGGTTTGTACTTAAACTGCCCCTTGGGGGAAACCCCACGATACTCAACCGTTCTTTCCCGGGGTTTTCAGTACCTTTCTGTTTAGGATGGGGCCCAAACTGCTGTACGCAATCAAACCCCCTCCACACCTCCCGAATTGATCAGAAACCGCCCCCCAATTGGGCCCAAAACACTAGCTATTTTATCCAATACAAAAGGATCCATGCTGTTTGGCAATGCCCCGGCCGGGGGGGTTTAGTAAAAACTCACAAGGGTATCAAAGGAATACTGCTTTTTTTCCCCTTTCCCCGGGAAAAACCTTTTTTTTTTCCTGTGAGGCTTACAAAGGCCGGGGCCAACGCTGGCCCAAAATCTGGAACGAAAAATGCGTTTGGAATTAGCAAGCCAAAAAAACCGCCCCCCACATCTTTTTAAAAATTTCGGAAGGGGCCCTCCCTCACAGTCGAATATCCCCGGTTTAGAAAATAGCAAAATTTTTTTTTTTGGTAACCCTCCACCCCAGGAAAATCAGCTTTTGGGTGGGGAAAAAAAGGCACTTTTTTGGCCTTTACTTTTAAAACCCTGCTGTCGAAACCTTTCAAGCCCCCCTCAAATTTGGGGGGGGGTTTGGGGGGGGGGGGGGGGGGGGGGGGGTTTTTGTAGGAAAGGAAAGTTTTTTAAAAGTTTTATTAGGGGGAAAGGGGGGTTAAGGGGGAAAGTGGTTTTGGGATTGGGTTGGGGGGTTAAATTTAAAAAAGAAAAGGGTTTTTAAAAAAAGTTTTTGGGGAAGAAGGAATTTTTTTTTGGTTCTTTGACTCTACTTGCCATAGCATTTTTTTTGGAAACCAGCTTTTTTAAAAACCCTGTTTCTGCCCCACAAGGTACCAAAACAGTCCCTTTAAAACCCAAAGGCAAAGGGGGAAAGTTTTCCTTGACTGGGGCAAAATTTTGGGCTCGGTTAAACGTGGGACCAGGGGGCTGATCCGTCTTTCTTTCGGAGGGGTAAATGGGCTGACGCCCCACTCAGATATTGGCTCCTGAAAGACACCAGGGCCCTTCCCGCATTTTCGTTTAAAAGTGCCCCCTCCTCTCCGCGAAAAACTGCAGGCCGGGAAAAGGCGCATTTTTTTGCTTTAAAGGGGGTTGGCCCTCACCAGTGTCAATGGGGGTGCTCGATACTGGTGAAGTTTCCCCAAATCAAATTTATCTGCACAAAAAACCTCCTGATAACAAATAGGAGCTTCGTCAACCCCCCCCCCTTTTGGGTTTTTTTGTCAGGGGTGTGCTGGAAATCACTAGCCCAAATTTGCAGATGCTCCGGGACTTTGGGCCTTCGGGGGGGGCTTAACCCCCCATGTAAACCCTTCGGGAGCTTGCTTTCCCCCCTTACCATTTGTTTACAGCTTTTCTTTCAGAGGGAAAAAGTTTTGGGTTTTTCCGGGGGCCATAAACCCCCTGCACTTCAAAATGCCCTTTGGGTAAAAAGGGCCCCCCCTTTCCCCCAAGGTATGGTACCTGTCACTGGGGTTTACCCCGGCGGAAATTGGGTCGTCCCCCGGGCCCCCGCACCGTCCTCGGGATTAAGAGGGTCAGAGCCCCCCGAAGACCCGTGTAGTTTGTCCCCGAAGGACTGTATTTCCAAAACTGCCGGTTATCCTCAACGGGCAGTGTTTGGGGGGTCCACAACTTTAAACCCGGGAGCCTTTTAAACCCCCGGCCTTTTGGTTGGCAGTCCCTGACCAAAATTTATGTCTAAAGGGAATTAAATTTTGTCCCCCATCAAGAGAGTTTCAGCTTTTCATGTCATGATCGCCCCCCCTTTATGCAGAAGATCATGCCCTAACAGCATCTATCAGCAATGGAGCCACATACCCGCCCCTCTCTGAAGGGTTTACCCGGCCCAAACTTCAAAGGTACAGGTTTAGGTGGGGCAAAACCCTTCAGAATGGAACCCTGGTCAGCCATTTTCATCCAAAACTTCCTTCCCTTTCTTGGTTTTTTTTTTGAAGTCTATGAAAACAGAAGTGGCAACAATGGTGATTTTTTGCCCCCAGGGAAACCCCCTGGCCTTAAAATGGAATGGTCACCTACCCTGAAAGTTTTACCCCGGGGAAAAGGCCCTGGACAAACCCGATTGACTCGTAGATTTTAGGCTGGCGGCCCCTTGCTTCCCCCCCATGAACCCTTTCTCTGATTTTGCCACGGGGGATTTGGACCAGGGGGAGTTTTTTTTTGCTAGAAACCCCGGGGACCACCAAAAATGCCGGTTGAAACTTGGTTAGTCGATTCGGCTGGGCAAGGTAAGGAAAACCCCCTTGGGTGGTGACCCTCCGGCCCCAAAACTTTCTTGGGACTCCAACTTTGAAAAAAAAGGCCCTTGTGTATTTCCAGCTAGAGGAAAGGGCCCCCATCCCCCAAACCTTAGGGGTTTAAAAAACCCTTTTTTTGGATTGCCATTTGTTGGGCCCTCCTTTGCCCGCCCTTCCCCCTAACGTGCAGTCCTTTTTTTAGGGGGCCCCCTTTTGCTGGGCAAAAGAAGCTTTTTAACCCCGGGGTTTCCCGGGGGGCGGTAGCTTTTGGGGTTCAGGGGAAAAGTGGTTTTTCCTTTTTTTTTTAATTTCGGAAACTGCAGGTTAGCTTCTCTTTGGGCCCTTCCCGGGAAGGGGCCCTTTGAACTCTTCCCTGGTGGGGCAGGTGAAAAAAGTCCCCCCAAACCCGTCCCCACCTAGGATCTTCCCGGGGTTTTTCGCCTCCTGTCACCCATGCTTGGGAGAAAGTTTCGGGGAAATGTTTGATTTTTTTCACAGCCACCTCCATGGATTTGGGGTTTCCCCCAAACAGACATTTTTTTTTGCCTCCCTATCCAAAATCGCTAGGGAGAACTTGTTGTGGCTTCCCCTCGGACATGCTTTTTCCCGGCAGGGTATGGTATCCTTTAAAGTTGCCAGGGGAAACACCCATCAGCCCCAAAGTCCAAAAAATTCCCCCCCCCCTTCCCGGGGGGGGGCCCCGTTGGAAAAAGCACCTGGAAGTCCCCATGTACTCCCTTTGGGAAACCAAAAACGGCCGCAAAGCTTCCCCCTCAAAAAAGATGGGAAGAAAAATCACTGCCCAACTGGGTAAGCGTTTGTGAAGAAATCCAGGGGCCCCCCTTCCCCCAGGCACCAACCTAAGTATTCCCCACCTCCAGTTTTTCCCACCCGTGGGGGACTACCCTAGCTGTCGGGAAATTTTTCTGGGAACGACGGGCCCAAATTTGTCCATCCATCCTAAATGGGGGGTTCCCTTTTGGGAGCCTCCCGGGGGCCCTCTTGGGGTTTAGGGAGAGGGGCTTTTCCGCAGGGACCCCTACAAACCACCAGGTGGAGACGTCCCTGCTCCAACCTGAGCTTCACCTTGGGGGATAGGGGGCGATAGTGCTGACTGTCGCCTGCCCGGACGGCATGCCCATAAGTTTGACTCGGAGGAGAGGGATGTCTTACCTGGTTCACCTCTCGCCGCCGCCGCGTTCATGCCCATCGCCACTCCGCTCGTGATCCCACCAGCCCTGGTCGTCCGGGTCAAATCTCCGGCCTCTTACACCTCTCTCTGCCGGTGACCTAGATCCAACCGGACTGGAAGGACCCCGTTGGGATTCAGAGACCTGATCACTCCCACAGCATTCACGATATCGGCTATCCGGCAATGCCTTTTCGAGGTACAATTGCCCGGAACCTCTCGTGTGTGTTTGCCGTGGGCGTAACAGAGGCTCGTATGATCCCTTGTCTCCGTGGCTACGGGAAACAGACGACAACCCAGAGGTGGACCGTTGGCCAGTACTTCTACCTCCATCCTCCGGTCCATGAACAGGAGTGTGTCTCTCCACCCAACTTTCCGTTCGCAGCTCTTCTGACTCACGAACGGTAAAGCTCTGATTTAATGTATCGCGAGTCAGACGGGGTCGGGACAAGGCTGTGGACACTTTACGGGGTATTTTTGATTGACTGGCCTGGCTTGGGGTGACTGGTCTTCTGGTTTCACTCTTTAATGTGGCTACACCAGTCGCCACCGATCCTTCAGTAGTAGCCCCCTGGTCCCCAAGTTAATCAGAGAGAGAAGGTAAGGGCTTACTTCTCCGTGCAGCACGGACGTCAAGATTGGTAAGGTCAGTCCTCCCTCCCTCTCTCTAATTCTGACCAACTGGGCAGCCCTCTTAGGCCCTATCCCTGGCAGCATCTGACTAAGCTGCGACGCAGTGGCTAAATTGATATTCAGAGCCATTAGGGGAGTGACTGTATTTTCTGGGGTTACTCTCTAATGTAGGGTATACCCACTCCCTTCCAATGCTAACTGCAAGGGTTAACAGTATATGACTGTATGCTAGTATCTATGTACAAATAGTGCTTGGTGCTGAGCAGCAACACAATTCCAATAACTAGGACTAACACTGTGAATGCATGCACAACCAAGCTACGGGTAATCCCACTTCTGACACCATTAAAGTGTTTACCCTACACTTTAGAAGGGTGGCTTAGTGTGACATGTCTAACTAGTACGTTAACTATTCCTAGTATTGGAGTTTCTTCTCATGCACACAAATGCATACACACGCACAACAGTGCAACTCACCCTGCAGTACTGGAATGGCGAGTGGGTGGTCAGTCTGTGACGCGCTCTGTCCAAGCCGAGCTTGCAGCCTTCCTCAGAGGGTCAAACAGCTGACGGCGCAACCAGGGAAGGCGAAGGCCACACATCTGGTTCCGCAGGTATGGTGGTTGGTCTTAGTCGGTGTTGTCTCCGGACGCCACACGTCGCTCCCTTGGCTTGAAGTAGAGGACGGGCGTCCGCAATGGTCAGGTAGCTGTCTGGCTGGCTTTGAGATGGTCGGGGGCTGGCTTTGAGATGGTCGGGGGCTGGCTTTGAGGTGGTCCTCACTCGACGGGGGTGGACGAGTACAATCCCAGCTTCTTCCCGCCCTGTCGTCTGCTGGTGAGTGAGCACTGCTCATGCGAGGGGCACCTTCCGGTTCCCGGGGGTGAACCGAGTGCGTATGCGCACTACACTTGTGCGTCACTACATCACCATACTCGAACCCTGGTGAGTGCACTCTTCCACCATTTTCTTCTCCTTCAAATGTGATCCTGCAGTCATCTATTGTTTTGCCAACAAGGCAATAACTCTTGTTTTAGGGACAGCATAAGGCCTTTTTTTTTTTTTTTTTTTGCTTTTACTTCATTTGGATACTTCATGTATTCTGTAATAGTTTTATACAGATTTTAATTGTCCTACTCTCAGTTCCCGCGATCATACGATTTTGAACACGATGTTGAGTGGATCAAGCATTTTGTGGTCAAAGTCTTGTGTTTTATGCAGTTGTCATACATACATTATTCTCTGTGGGTCATACCAAGTGCTCAGAAGTGTAATTGAACCTGTGTGGGAGAATAGAGAGCATGAAGAAGTGGATTACAGTGTGCACAAAAAGTTTTGTTTTTCTGCAAATGTGTATCATTTTGGATTACTTACATCATGTGAACTTTGTAGATTTCTCACTAAAGGTAAGCATTTTATATATATATATATATATATATATATATATATATATAGAATGCTGAACAATTAAGTAGTGGGGGGAAACAAGTGCAGGTTAACAATTCTTCAGTCGTTATAGTAATGACTTGGCAAAGATTTGAACTTTTAAAAAAAATAAAAAAATTGAAGATGAAGAAAATGGGGGAATATATTATAACTATGAGAAGCCCTTCACTAGCTGCCTGAGGGAACCATCATAATCTCTCTTAAAGGCACATTTATTTGTATTGCCTGCTCCTAGGCCTTTCGTCCGCTGGATCGGACTCATCAGGGAGACACAGCTGATTGTGTCTGTGCTCTTGGTGTCAAATAGAGACACACCACAGTCCATAATTCTGTGGTGTTCTCACCGCCAAGGGTTAAAAAAAAAGAATCCAACAGCACCCCAAAGCAGCCAGCGAAGGGTAGTAAATGGAACAAAACAAAGGTGTGGAGAGGAAAAAAGTTGCTGAAAAACTAAAAGCATTATTCAAACAGTATAAAATGTAAGGGACAATCTTTGAGCCTATGCTTGAGGATCCGTTCAAGGATGCAAGGGAGGTCAAAAGATATGGAACAGTCTGAGTGGTCAGCTCTGCTGTTCAATAACCCAAGCATTGTGAGTGGCTAAGAATTGTACAGAACAACCTTTACTTGGATCTCTTAAGAGATGCAATCTCCCATCGATTGACCAAACAATAGAATGCTGAACAATTAAGTAGTGGGGGAAAACAGTACAGGTTAACAATTCTTCAGTCGTTATAGTAATGACTTGGCAAAGATTTGAACTTTAAAAAATATATATATAGTTTCTTCTATCCAATGGTGTATGTTTCATGCTCCAAGGTGAAGTCATTAATTTTTTATGATTAATTTGAAAATTGCCAAAAATTGTGTGATCTGAGGGACAAACTGGCTCATTTTGGCTGTGACTTGATTGAGTTAAGACTGTATTCATGGCTATGCTAGAGAATTTTAATATTACCACTCTCTCTATATATTTTTCTGAGCTATGCTAGAGAGATTAAAGAGTAAGACACTAAGACTGTATTTCTGAGCTATGCTAGAGAGATTAAAGAGTGAGACACTAAGACTGTATTTCTGGGCTATGCTAGAGAGATTAAAGAGTAAGACACTAAGACTGTATTTCTGGGCTATGCTAGAGAGATTAAAGAGTAAGACACTAAGACTGTATTTCTGGGCTATGCTAGAGAGATTTAAGAGTAAGACACTAAGACTGTATTTCTGGGCTATGCTAGAGAGATTAAAGAGTAAGACACTAAGACTGTATTTCTGGGCTATGCTAGAGAGATTAAAGAGTAAGACACTAAGACTATTTCTGGACTATGCTAGAGAGATTAAAGAGTAAGACACTACGACTGTATTTCTGGGCTATGCTAGAGAGATTAAAGAGTAAGACACTAAGACTGTATTTCTGGGCTATGCTAGAGAGATTAAAGAGTAAGACACTAAGACTGTATTTCTGGGCTATGCTGGAAAGATTTTTGAGCAAGACTATAAACAGTAATTCTGGGCTTTGCTAGAGATATATTCAAGAGTAAGATTATAAGACTATTTGGGGGCTATGCTAGAGATATTTAAGAGTAAGAAGACACTAAGACTGTATTTCTTGGCCATGCTAGAGAGATTTATGAGTAAGACTATAAACGGTCATTCTAGGCTGTGCTAGAGAGATATTTCTGGGCTATCCGAGAGAGATTTGATAGTAAGACTCTAAGACTGAATTTCTGGGCCATGCTAGAGAGATTTAAGAATAGACTGTAAGACTATATTTCTGGGCTATGCTTAAGAGGTTTAAGAGTGAGACTGTAAGACCATTTCTGGGCTATGCTACAGAGATTTATGAGCAAGCCTATGAGGAAGGCTATAAACAGTAATTCTGGGCTTTGCTAGAGAGATATTTAAGAGTATGATTATAAGACTATTTCTGGGCTATGCTACAGAGATTTATGAGCAAGCCTATGAGGAAGACTATAAACAGTAATTCTGGGCTTTGCTAGAGAGATATTTAAGAGTATGATTATAAGACTATTTCTGGCTATGCTACAGAGATTTAAGAGTAAGAAGACACTAAGACTGTGTTTCTGGGCTATGCTAGAGAGGTTTAAGAGTAAACCATAAGACTGTTTCTGGGCTATGCTAGACAGATCTAAGAGTAAACTATAAGACTGTATTTCTGGGCTGTGCTAGACAGATTTAAGAGTAAACTATAAGACTGTATTTCTGGGCTGTGCTAGACAGATTTAAGAGTAAACTATAAGACTGTATTCCTGGGCTTACGTATATGTTTCTTACTGTATTCTGCTTCTTTGTCGATAACTCCTTTGGAAGTTGATTACAGACAAGAGAAAGCTGAATGAGAAACTAGATTTTTTTTAACTTCATCTTTGTTTGTTTGTTTTTTCCCCTGTCTTTTTTTTATCTATAGACATTTTATTGATATATATCATGTGGATGTAAATGATATATAGAATTCTGCAGACTCCTTTGTGATGAGTTGAAAGAGTGGGCAGGACTGACCTGTCAAACAATCACAATGAGTTTTTCAATTAACCTTTGACATGTATGTCTCATTCCGTTAGGATGAAGTCCACTATGGCCAGCTGCAGGCGTGTCGTTGAAAGAGAGCTGTACTATGGACCTTCCCCAAACGAAGACGTCACCTCCGTCTGCACCAACGGCGTTGACTGTGAGAGGCCTCCTGTCTTGATGAATGGGATTTTTCTGGGCGTGGCCTTCTTTGTCAACGCAGCTCAGGCAAACAAGAGTATCCAGGGGAAGGGGGAGCGCCACGTGTTTGTCATGAAATGTCTGGTGGGTTCTGGCAGGGGGAGGATTGTAATGTGGATGACATAGACAACCCTAGGGTTTTCGTCATTTCTAATCCCTCCATGGTGTGTCCCCTATATGTCATCACCTATTTGCTGTCGTAAGCAGCCTCTGGAGCCATTACCACTGAAACCTGTGCGTAACTTTTTTTGTTTTTGTTCTTTTAAAGAAAAAGAAAGAAAGAAAACCTTTTTTTTTTTTTTTTAAGCCTGGGAGGAAAACAACGTTTAAGAAAAGGGGGGTGGGGGAGGGGGATGGGCAGAGGAAAAAGAAAACAACCAAAAATGAAAATGGAAAAAATGGAGGAAAAAAAAACAACAAAGAGATAAATGCATAATCCAAGAAATCTAAAAGGATCGTCGTTTCAAGAAAACTGGATAGACCTTTTTGTAATGATCTCAAACGTTTCTCTCTCGGCATCCCTGCCGTGTGCCCCGCCCCCTGTCCCTCATCCCTCCCACAAAGCGGGAAGGGACAGAATGAAAATGATCATATACTATTGATAAAAGAGTGTGGGGGAGGGGTGCATGGACGAAAAATGTTGAGGCCGTTTCAAAGCTGGGTTGATGATGGGGCTTGAATCCTCGGTGTGAAAGCAAAATGATGCACTGCTTACACTTCTGTGAGGCACATGCATCTGTGGGCAAACCTTTTTTTTATTAGAGAAAACATAAATGAGGAATATACAGGGTAGGTTTTGGGAGTTACTTCCTCCTGCCTAAACACTGTCCTCCCTCCCAGCCACCCAGCCTCCATCTTGCCCCTTCTTCCCCTCCCGGCAAAAAAAAAAAGAAAAAAAAAAAAGAAAGAAAAAAAAGAAAAAGAAAGAAGGACAAAAGCAAAAACAAAACAAAACAAAAAAATGGAATGATGAAAGGAAAAAAGAGAAAAAAAAGGACATTCAAAAGAAGAAAATTGTCAGTGTTGGTGGCAATACAGGAAATGTGATGATGAATGCTGTGATATTTTGTGATTTGTATGCATCCTTCCCCACCGTTGGGTTATGACACACTTCCATTTTGCAATGCTTCTTTACAACGGCAAAACTGAACCACCCTGTAGGGCAGATGAAGGAAGGAAACACAAGGGGCATAACCCAGTTTGTGTTGGATGGCATGACTGATAGCCTCGACCAATCAGTACATGCACTGATTCTATCAGCACTTGCTGGCTTTTTTTGTGCGTTGTCAGAAATATTAGCGTTTTTTTTCTTTTTGCTCTCTCATCATCTTGCCACTCTGGTGTCTCAGCCACATGGTGCTCCTTCCAGCTTGCTGTCCACAGTCCCCCCTTGCTTTCCCGTTGCAGCAGTCCATATGGAGAGTCAAATTGGTATGAGGCATCCCCCCAAGAGGAGACGCTGCACTGCTGCCGATTCACTTCAGAGGTGTACAGTGCCACTTATTTTGTTTTGATCAAATATACACAGGACACCACCTGCTAAGCCCCATACTGGCATCACTAATTGCTCCCTGTCATATGTATGTTTTCTTTGGTCTGTCCACCTTCGCTCTGTACTCCCTGGACATGCATATACTTTGATATAATTGTAACATGCATACTTTATTGAATAAGACTTTATTGTACGTCACATTGTAACCATGCAAAAAGATAGATACATGTACAAGCAATGCTTGGTCAACATTTTGTCAACAGCTTGATGAGGTTGGGGGGTGGGGGGATGGAGGGAGTTGATGGGGAGGGAGAAGATTGGGTGGGCGTTTGTACTGGGGGGGTGGGGGTGGGAAGAAGATTTTTTTCACCTTTCTTCAATATTTTTTTTTCACTGTGTACAATATTGTAGAAAGTTAATATAAATGTTTTTTTAAAAAATTAGACATCACTAATTGCTGAGTCGCAGAGCCAGCATGAGTGAGGTTCTCCATCTGGAGAGTGCCGCTACACCTGTCACCATGAACTTACCAAGGGCATAGACATGGAGAGAAAATCAAAGCTGAGGTCACCCTAAGAGGAGGACGCAAGGTGCCATAGATTTTGATGAGACTTGCGCAGATTGATTAGGAGAAGGGTGATGAAGACAATGTCATGGAGATCCAGTCTGGTCTGAAACTGCATGACAGGGCTTTACTCTGTGCTTGTTTACATAGTATATACTGCTGTCAACCAGGCCTGAGAGATACAGACACTTGCAGCAGTCGGTCAGGAAATTTGAGCAACACTCTCAGAAACTCATCCTGTAAGTGGATGAAACTCGACTGTATGGTCCCAGTGTTCCCAGTTGACCCCATAGCAAGCTCAACTCTTGGTATGAGCTGATCAGGGGCTGAAAAATTCCATAAATGTAAATGGATTTGATGGGAATTGAACCCACAACCTACTAGCAAGGAATCTGAGACGATGACCACCGCATTTTGGTACATATGAATTATTCCATTCTAATCAAAGAGGTTTTAGGAAGGATCGTTCTTGTCATACTGTGCTAACTAATCTTACAGAACAGTGACGTTCAGCGGCTGGTATATTAATTGTTTTAGTCCATGCAAGATTTACAATTTTGTGATGTTATGTCACGTTTTTCATTACCTGATTATTATTAATGTTATGTCGTGTGGTAAGTCAGAGACCAGTAAACTATTAGCCTCGGTGAACTAGCACCTGGTATATTCACCTTGCTAGCAGGTAGAGCCATGATACAACAGGATACCATTTTCAGCTGTGCCTGTCCATCCTGTTTCAACAAGATAACTCTGACACAGATGGTAGGCTGTTCACAGGGCCACTGTCTGCAGTGAATGAACTCTCTAGGTCCCCTCACACAAAGTGGAAGCAATAATGAAGGAAAAGAGCAGTTAAACCACCCGAAATACCAGTGAACACACAAAACCAGCCAAAATACCAATCAACTCACAAAACCAGCCAAAACACAAACCAGCTCACAAAACCAGCCAAAACACCAACCAGCTCACAGAACCAACCAAAACACCAACCAGCTCACAAAAACAGCCAAAACACCAACCAGCTCACAGAACCAACCAAAACACCAACCAGCTCACAAAACCAGCCAAAACACCAGTCAACACGACAAAACAGAGTGGGGCAACGTAACGCACAATTAACACGAAACGGGCCGATCTTCAGAATTGATAAAGAACAGAATTAGAAAATGCACATCTACGCAATGCACAGCACCACCCAGGGTGGGACGGGCCTGGCTGAGGCTATGAACAGGGCACCGGAGGGAGTGGGGGCATGGCCACGGCACGAGAGTATGGCCACTGACGCACGGAGGGAGTGGGGGCATGGCCACTGAACAGGCACTGGAGGAGTGGGGCATGGCCACTGAACAGGGCACCGGAGGAGGGGGCATGGCCACTGAACAGGGCACCGGAGAGAGTGGGGCATGGCCACTGAACAGGGCACTGGAGGGAGTGGGGGCATGGCCACTGAACAGTGGCACGGGAAGAGAGACGGAAGACAATCCCAAACCACAGCCATGAGAGCGAAACTTACATCAACATGACAATGACCTTCCACTATTTAACCAGCAAAATTATTTTTAACAGATATGTGTCGCATGTTCATTGTGCTGAAAGCTTGTTGATTTGAATCTGTTTTTGATTATACAATTTGTTGTGTGCGTTTTTAATCGTTTTGATTCATTAAATTGTTTTGTTGTTGTTTTTTAATCTGTTTTTGATTCATTAAATTTTGTTTTGTTGTTGTTTGAATGATCTGCTCATGCACATCTCTTTTTAACCTTGGAAATTTTTTGCATATGTTTTTAGCTTTTAAAAAAATCAGCTAACATAAATGTTAACCTTGAAAAATCAATGCATAAATTTTCAGTTTTAAACTTACAATTTTAAGTTTTAAATGAGGAGAAAATGGTCAGTCTATACAGATACGATTTATATTATATAGAGATCAAGCTTTAGAAGAAAGTACTGCTTTAACTGACTTCCGAAAAGGCACATTCTGCTTTTCATTGTTCCCTGTTGTTACATTACAGTTGATGATTATGCAGTCACGTGTGAACGATAGATCTGTGAAGGGGAGGCTTGACAATTCATTTCTTACCCTGTGCTGTTTATCAAATATCTTATCTCGTGGGTCAGTTCTTACTGTTGGCTATAACTCTTGTGTTCTCCATCAAATGTTTTGTAATAATAATGATGTTTATTTGCTAGAGAGAGGTTTTTTACTGGGTATTATGAAAACTGGCTCATGAAAAGGTTTTGTGATAAATTCATTTCGCTAGAGAGAGGATTTTTACAGGGAATTATGAAAACTGGCTCATGAAAAGGTTTTGTGATACATTCATTTCGCTAGAGAGGATTTTTACTGGGAATTATGAAAATCTGTCCTCATGAAGGTTTTGTGATACATTCATTTGCTAGAGAGGATTTTTACTGATTAGAAACCATCCCTGAATCTCTTGTTGATTTGTTTTCATTTTCTTTTTTTCAAGCACAAAATTTGATGTATTTGTATTTTTTTTTGTTTTCTTCAATGCAGCAAAATCGTTGGGTTTTGTTTTGTTGTTGTTTTGTTTTTTTCCCCTTTTATTGAAAGTGTCTGCATTGTGTGCCATTGTTATCGATTATTCTGCATTGTGTGCCATTTGTTATCGATTAGTTCTGCATTGTGTGCCATTTGTTATTGATTAGTTCTGCATTGTGTGCCATTTGTTATCGATTAGTTCTGCATTGTGTGCCATTGTTGTTATCGATTTAGTTTCGTAGCATTGTGTGCCATTTGTTATCGATTAGTTCTGCATTGTGTGCCATTTGTTATCGATTAGTTCTGCATTGTGTGCCATTTGTTATCGATTAGTTCTGCATTCATGATGCTGGGTAACAGGAGCATTGTTAGCTGGTAACCAAATTCAGTGGTCTGTTAACATACTCATACAACAAGTTGGATTCATTTGATGGCTCAGTGTGATGTATGATGTATTTGATTTATGCAGCAAAGCATACTGTGTTGTGTTTGTACTTTTCACACCATGTTTTTCATCAAACTGTGTGCTCAGCATGGTGCCTGAAAATGGGACATCAGAGCAGTTGTACACTTTTGTACACAGACCTGTTACGTTCAACATTCCTGGAGCATCAGTTTTGCACAAAATGTAAGTTAAGAAAGTAGGTGTTTGATGCACACTAAAGAAATGGAGGGGAAAACGAGAAAACGATTCCGTTTATGGTCTGAAGTGCCTGAGAAAAATCCTGTCACAAATTACTTTCATTTCCATATGCAGCTTCAGGGGTATAGAAAAAAATCCTTTGGCAAATAACTTTTGTTTCCATATGCAACTCCAGGGGTATAGAAAAAAATCCTGTTGCAAATTACTTTTGTTTCCATATGCAACTCCAGGGGTATAAAAAAAAAATCCTGTTGCAAATAACTTTCATTTCCATATGCAACTCCAGGGGTATAAATCGCCTAAAATCCTAACATTTTTTGACAAGACACTGACTAACATGGCGATTCTTGCATCGCCCACCGAGTTATTATTAGATGTAAATGCAATCACGAGGTTAGTCAGTGATCTAAAGTTTAATGTTTCCAGCCAGTATTTGTTGAAATGATCCAATGATGTTTGAAAATATTAATGGTCAGTGATAGATTCAATGTTTTTTTTTCTGATTTTGAATGGTTTGGTTTCAATGTGTTATGTATACAATACAGGCCACCTGAAAACATGATGCTGAATCACATTGCTTGAAATCACGTTACCATGACTTGTAACCTTAACCTGATCAACTAAATCTGAGCAGGAAATTAGATTCGGCTTGTAAGGCCTTTCACCAAGTGTGTTTCTATAGCTTCATGGCATCACCCACACACAGATTAAGTCTCCAGCACAATTTGTGATTCCGTGTGAGTTTTGGATCGCCTTTTATGCATGAAGTTCATCATTTTTCGATTATTGTTGCTTATAATACATGCAAATTTTGAAGAGGTTGCAAACAGTTAGATCAAATCAGTAGCAGATTGAAACCAAACAGGTTTTATTCTGAGAGGAGCACCATTGTTGTGTTACTTCCACATTAGCTTCTACCCCACATTTGATGATTTTATTATTATCAGAGATTTTCTGTAGTTTTTATTTTTCTCTGGTGATGAATGCATGGTATTTACATTGTTGCTTACGTAGTGCATATGTTTCAAATTAACCAAACGGGTTAAATAAATAGAAACAAATAAATGTCTGGAGGTCGATCATCCATAGTCCCAAAGCCATTTCGCTGTATCAAGGACATCTATATATTGGTCTCAAAACAATGCTGTTTTTGAGAACATCCAAATACATACTGTACATATAGCAATTTCCAAGTGTTGTAAACAACCGGTGAACTGGGGGGTGGGGGGAAGGGGTCAAAGCTGGACCTGTGTTGTCTTTAACAATAGAGAGCGCTTCCTCATTTCCGGTCGTCTGCTACAGTGATGCTTCGGTCATAATACCGTCAATTCAACTGTTTTTCAAAAAAAAAACTTCTTTTTTTTTTTAATAACGAAACTTGAAAAACGAAATTTCCGTCTGAGGCCTTGCCAAGAAAACGGATTTCAGTCACCCAGACGGAAGAGTGGCACCCATGCATCTGTTCCCGCATTGCTCACCACTCGACACAATGTTGTCATCACATTCCACCTGTAATCGCCACATCTGTGCACATTGTTGTCTCATCGATCTTCAAGGGAAGTTGTTTTGCTTTCCACAAATTCCAGAAACAACTCACCAGCAGCATTGTTCATGTTTGTAGAGTTTGATCCTTTACAGCTTTGATGGGCGACAGCTTTGGTTTACAGCTTTGGACTCAATAAAATATTTACAGATTTTCATAGCTTTGGTGTTTGCATCATTGACTTATTATGTCTGAATCCAGTTGTCAGGTCTTGCTCGCTCTCTCTCTCTCTTTCTCTCTCACACAAACACACACACTATCACACACACAATTCTAAGCATGCGAGTGTGGCTGTTGTCGCCCATTAATACAGACAAAAATGAGAGCAAGATTAAATAAACTAGCAGAAGACACTACATTCCAACAAGTCGGTATTATTCAAAACCATACCGCTTGACCACTAAGATCAAATCATTTTGTCTTTCAGCACATAAACACTCTTAAAGACTGGTCTCTTTTTCACCAACTCTGCTACCAGATGCTGGCAGGTTTTGTTGGACAAAAGCCAGCCACACTCTTGCACAGGTTCACATCAAACTAAATATTGCACGTGTGTGTGTTTGCGAGGAAAGGGTTGCACACTCTAAATTCATTTTTTGAAGATCTACGCTTTTCAATGATGTATACAACATACTTGTATGATGTCATTCACACAAAGAAAGCATATTAAGGCAAGCATGAACTGAGTCTGCATTTGCAAATCAGTCTTTCATTTCCCCACTTCAACATGGCATCCAAATGTGTGTGATTTCCCTCTGTGGTATGTAATACACTCCATTTCTTGTCGACGTCCAACTGTGCACAATTTCCCCCTGCAGTATGTGATACTCCCATTTCTACCTGAAGTCAACTCTGTCCATGTGAAAGACTTGTACATCACCAAATGCCAACACGCAATCAATTTTATTCAGTTTATTTCCTCTGAAAAAAAGAGACAAGATTTCAACAAAATCATTGGTTGTATACCCCAAGAAGACACCAGAGAAGACAATAACTTATGTCTGATAACATTTAAATGATTCCAAACCATGTTGCCAGCATTACAACAAAGTAAGTAATTTGTGTTAACTCGGGGGCTTCCACCAGACAGAAAATACGACCTGTCCTAACGTCTCTCCTACATTCATCTGATTCACCTTAGTGTCAGACTTTCACACCTCTGACTGATTTTAGTGTGACAGACGCCCACACTTCTGATTGATCATAAGGCTTCAGATGTTCCAGCTTTGATTCACCACACTGTCAGATGTTCACACCTCTGATTCACCATAATTATTGTCAGATGTTCACACTTCTGATTCACCACACTGTCAGATGTTCACACCTCTGATTCACCATAGTGTCAGATGTTCACACCTCTGATTCACCATAATTATTGTCAGATGTTCACACTTCTGATTCACCACACTGTCAGATGTTCACACCTCTGATTCACCATAGTGTCAGATGTTCACATCTCTGATTCATCATAGTGTCAGATGTTAACACCTCCAATTCATCATAGTGTCAGATGTTCACATCTCTGATTCATCATAGTGTCAGATGTTAACACCTCCAATTCATCATAGTGTCAGATGTTCACATCTCTTCATCATAGTGTCGGATGTTCACATCTCAGATTCATCATAGTGTCAGATGTTCACACCTTTGATTCACCATCGTATCAGATGTTCACACCTCCGATTCATCATAGTGTCAGATTTTTACACCTCTGATTGACCATAGAGTCGGGTGTTAATGCCTCTGATCCAGTTCAGTGTTAGATGTAAACACCTCCAATTTATCATAGTGTCAGATGTTCATGTCTCTGATTCACCACACTGTCAGATGTTCACATCTCTGATTCACCAGTGTCAGATGTTCACATCTCTGATTCACCACAGTGTCAGATGTTCACACCTGTGATTCATCATAGTGTCAGATGTTCACAATTCTGATTCACCATACTGTCAGATGTTCACACCTGTGATTCACCACAGTGTCAGATGTTCACACCTGTGATTCACCACAGTGTCAGATGTTCACACCTGTGATTCATCACAATGTCAGATGTTCACACCTGTGATTCACCACAGTGTCAGATGTTCACACCTGTGATTCACCACAGTGTCAGATGTTCACACCTGTGATTCACCACAGTGTCAGATGTTCACAATTCTGAGTCACCACAGTGTAAGACATTCACACCTGTGATTCCCCACAGTGTCAGATGTTCACACTGTCAGACTTTCACACCTCCTGTCGATACTAACATGGACCATCACAGACATGTAGAAACAGCTGATGTTTCAAGATGCTGCTTCAGGCTTTCACAATTTTCTTATAGATCTATATAAAAAAAAATTTTTAAAGGCGGAAGATTAAGAAAAAACACATTTTCATAGATCTTTTAAAACCTAAACAGAATTTTTTTCCTTCTAGAGTGTTTCATAATTCCATAACCTACTCTGCAAACCGTACTCTTCTTTTAAAATGCGAAGAGATTTTATGTCCCAGAATGCTTCACAATTTCATAACCCTCTGAGTAAACCTTACTTTTGTTGTGCTTGTCAAAGCACAAACATCTATCAAGCTACCTTAAAAAAATAAATATCTTAAAAAAAGCATTCTTCAATCAATGTGAAAAGTGGTCTTTACTTGAAGCATACAACTGACATCAAAAATGCTGAAATTAAACAATATTCTATCCAGCAGGAAAATCCAGAGTTACATATTATCACAGTTTTGTGACGCGATAACATCAATAGCACAGCACAGCATATCAGTAAGCACACAGTAAACAAGTAAAGAACAACCACACACACTGTTTCATGCGTAGATATAACACATTTCTGTTGGAAAGGGCCTTGTGTTTTCATTTTGCGTAACAAAGCATTATCAATTTTGTTTTCAATGTTAAAAAAAAAAAAAAAATCAATATAATGACACACCCTTAAGTAACTACAAGAATACACACACCTGAAAATGTCCACACAAACCTAAAGACAAGGACTTCTTTGCACACATTTCAATTATTTGTTCATCGTGTTGACAAGAATGTGTAATAGTAGCTGACATCAACAATAAACACAGTTTGTCAACAAAATAACTGTTCAAAACACTACTCAGTTTTTATTTCTTCACCGTCTTCACAAGTACAAGTGATACTAGCTGATATCAAAGACAATACTAATAGCAGCTTCACTACAGTATTGTCAAAATTACATAACGATCATATTGGTTCTGACGAGCTTGACTCAACAGGTATGACCTTCATGGGAAAAAAATACATCGTTAGAGAGCAATATTGTATGTGGCGATGTGCATGTACATGTGCTTGTGATGTGCATGTGTGGCGAGCATGTGTGCGTGTACGTGCGTGCGCCTGCCTGCACGCATGTGTGCGTGCATGAACACGCACACGCAGCTGTGTCAGCTGGAGAGTGTGTGTGTGTGTGTGTGTGTGTGTGGGGGGGGGGGGGAGGGGGGGGTGCATACATTTGCACAGCTGTTTCTGTATGTGTGCCCCCACCTGCTTATGTAGGACCATACCAATGCATCCAACACTTATGTAGGACCATACCAATGCATCCAACACTTATGTAGGACCATACCAATGCATCCAACACTTATGTAGGACCACACTAATGCATCCAACACTTTGATATTTTCACAACTAAAACTGAAGTCAAACAGCCCGATATTTTCACAACTAAAACTGAAGTATGTGTTTCACACACACACACCACAGACATGCTGATAAGGAAAACAGGAGACAGTTCATTAAAATCATGACACCAATCAGCACCTTGCACAGGAATTCATCCTTCATGTCCAACTTTTACGTTGTACATGTTCTTCTTTCTAGGTACCAACATATAAACAAACAGGTGCCTCTACAACAGCACAACATAGATGAATAAAGAAAACAAAACAAAACACAACAACAAAAAACAACAACAAAATGATGTCATGGTCTTTGAGAACAAACCAAGTCATCTTGCTGAAGACTGACTGGTGGGATGCACAACCAAACTGAATAATCAGAGTTGAAATCTTTTTTGGAGGGATGGGGGGGGGGGGTTTCTGGGAAGGAAGAAAGGAGAAGAACATGGAGAGGGCAAGTGAGGACATGCATGCATCTGTGTCTGTCCATCAGACATAAGCTCATGTTTGAACAAGAATGGGTTGTGTATATGCTCACGTGTCACTGAGCTGGGTTTGTCGATCTATTTGTAACAACCTTCTTTCACCTCTTGAGCTAAGATGCATTGCAGCAAGTGTAAAAATACTGGTAGGATTTCTTGAGCACAATCAGCGAAACTTTCTCTTTGGATTTTGTCAATTGTGATGATGATGACGACGATGAAAATGATGATGACACTAACAATTCCACATCGACGCAATATGCAGTGACAGAGGAAGCACGTCGGACTGACCGTATTCCATGCTGCCCTTTCTTTGCCACTGGTCACCCTGGTATCCTGCTGACCCGTCCACACATTCTGAACTGTCTCCATTCGTGTCTCAATACATCCTGACCATCAAATATTCACCGACATTTCTGTATGCACAGACTGAAAACAAAAGTGTGGCATAGCACGGTGTGACACACTCAACAACGCTGTGTTAATGCTCTTATCTAAACCAGTTCTGTGCCCCAACAAACGGAAGGTTTCGTCCCATACCCCTCCCCCTACCCACCATCTCCTTTCCCACCTATCCTTCCTTCTGCTGCCCTGTCTTCACATCAGTACAAATTCTCCAGACACTGCATATCGAACAACAGATAAATGGTAATGGAACTGAAAGAAAACCGTATTTTGTTCTACAATGGAAACTGTCTCTATGTGCACCGTCAATCCGGTATATTACCAAAAGACCTGCAAGCAGTCTTTGTCTCTATGTGCACCGTCGATCCGGTATATTACCAAAAGACCTGCAAGCAGTCACTGTCTCTATGTGCACCGTCGATCCGGTATATTACCAAAAGACCTGCAAGCAGTCACTGTCTCTATGTGCACCGTCGATCCGGTATATTACCAAAAGACCTGCAAGCAGTCACTGTCTCTACAATAGCATTTCAAAAAGGGTTTTGCAAAAATCTTTTTGATTACTTTTTGATGTTTTTTTGGGCTTTTGGGCATTTTTCAGTTCTTTTTCAATTTCCCCCTTCAACATGGCATCCAAAGGGTGTGTTTCCCCTGTGGTTTGTAATACACTCCATTTTTGTCGACGTCCCCTGTGCAAAATTTTCCCCCGAGCTTTTTTTACCCCCTTTTTCCCCTAAAGTAACTCTGTCCTGTGAAAAAATTGTACATCACCAAATGCCAACAGAAATAAATTTTTATTCGTTTTTTTCCTTGAAAAAAAGAGACAAGATTCAACAAAATCATTGGTTGTATACCCCAAGGAAGACACCAGAGAAGACAATAACTTATGTCTGATAACATTTAATGATTCCAACCATGTTGCCAGCATTACAACAAAGTAAGTTTTTTGTGTAACTCGGGGACTTCCCCCAGACAGAAAATACGACTGTCCTAACGTCTCTCCTACATCATCTGATTCACCTTAGTGTCAGACTTTCACACCTCTGATGATTTTAGGGGTGGACAGACGCCCACACTTCTGAAATTTATCATAAGGCTTCAGATGTTCCCGCTTTGATTTACCACACTGTCAGATGTTCACACCTCTGATTCACCATAAATTTTTGTCAGATGTTTACACTTCTGTCACCACACTGTCAGATGTTCACACCTCTGATTCACCATAGTGTCAGATGTTCACACTCTGATTCACCATAATTTTTGTCAGATGTTCACATTCTGATTCACCACACTGGTCGATGTTCACTCCTCTGATTCACCTAGTGTCAGAAAGTTCACATCTTGATTCATCATAGTTTTCAGATGGGTTTAAAACCTCCAATTTCATCGGTCAGATGTTCAATCTGATTCATCATAGTGTCAGATGTTCACACCTCTGATTCACCATAGTGTCAGATGTTCACATCTCTGATTCATCATTGTGTCAGATGTTACCCCCTCCAATTCATCATTGTTTTCAGATGTTCACATCTCTGATTCATCATAGTGTCAGATGTTAACCTCCAATTCATCATGTGTCAGATGTTCACATCTCTTCATCATAGTGTCAGATGTTCACATCTCTTCATCATAGTTTTCGGATGTTCACATCTCAGATTCATCATAGTGTCAGAGGTTCACACCTTTGATTCACCATCGTATCGGGTGTTCACACCTCCCATTCATCATAGTGTCGATGTTTACACCTCTGATTGACCATAGAGTCGGGTGTTTTAATGCCTCTGATCCAGTTCAGTGTTAGATGTAAACACCTCCAATTTATCATAGTGTCAGATGTTCATGTCTTGATTCACCACACTGTCAGATGTTCACATCTCTGATTTTACCAGTGTCAGATGTTCCAATCTCCGATTCCCACAGTGTCGATGTTCACACCTGTGATTCATCATAGTGTCAGATGTTCACAATTCTGATTCACCATACTGTCAGATGTTCCACCTGTGATTCACCACCAGTGTCAGATGTTCACACCTGTGATCATCACAGGTCAGATGTTCACACCCGTGATTCACCACAGTGTCAGATGTTCACCCCCTTTGATTCACCACAGTGTCAGATGTTCACAACCTGTGATTCCACGTGTCGATGTTCACACCTGTGATTCCACCACAGTGTCAGATGTTCACACCTTGTGATTCACCACAGTGTAAGACATTCACACCTGTGATTCCCCACAGTGTCAGATGTTCACACTGTCAGACTTTCACACCTCCTGTCGATACTAATATGGACCATCACAGACATGTAGAAACAGCTGATGTTTCAAGATGCTGCTTCAGGCTTTCACAACTTTCTTATAGATCTATATAAAAAAAAATTTTTAAAGGCGGAAGATTAAGAAAAAACACATTTTCATAGATCTTTTAAAAAACCTAAACAGAATTTTTTTCCTTCTAGAGTGTTTCATAATTCCATAACCTACTCTGCAAACCGTACTCTTCTTTTAAAATGCGAAGAGATTTTATGTCCCAGAATGCTTCACAATTTCATAACCCTCTGAGTAAACCTTACTTTGTTGTGCTGTGTCAAAGCACAAACATCTATCAAGCTACCTTAAAAAAATAAATATCTTAAAAAAAGCATTCTTCAATCAATGTGAAAAGTGGTCTTTACTTGAAGCATAAAACTGACATCAAAAATGCTGAAATTAAAAATATTCTATCCAGCAGGAAAATCCAGAGTTACATATTATCACAGTTTTGTGACGCGATAACATCAATAGCACAGCACAGCATATCAGTAAGCACACAGTAAACAAGTAAAGAACAACCACACACACTGTTTCATGCGTAGATATAACACATTTCTGTTGGAAAGGGCCTTGTGTTTTCATTTTGCGTAACAAAGCATTATCAATTTTGTTTTCAATGTTAAAAAAAAAAAAAAAATCAATATAATGACACACCTTAAGTAACTACAAGAATACACACACCTGAAAATGTCCACAAAAACCCTAAAGACAAGGACTTCTTTGCACACATTTCAATTATTTGTTCATCGTGTTGACAAGAATGTGTAATAGTAGCTGACATCAACAAAAACACAGTTTGTCAACAAAATAACTGTTCAAAACACTACTCATTTTTATTTCTTCACCGTCTTCACAAGTACAAGTGATACTAGCTGATATCAAAGACAATACTAATAGCAGCTTCACTACAGTATTGTCAAAATTACATAACGATCATGTTGGTTCTGACGAGCTTGACTCAACAGTATGACCTTCATGGGAAAAAAATACATCGTTAGAGAGCAATATTGTATGTGGCGATGTGCATGTACATGTGCTTGTGATGTGCATGTGTGTGCGAGCATGCGTGCGTGTACGTGCGTGCGCCTGCCTGCACGCATGTGTGCGTGCATGAACACGCACACGCAGCTGTGTCAGCTGGAGAGTGTGTGTGTGTGTGTGTGTGTGTGTGGGGGGGGGGAGGGGGGGGTGCATACATTTGCACAGCTGTTTCTGTATGTGTGCCCCCACCTGCTTATGTAGGACCAATACCAATGCATCCAACACTTATGTAGGACCACACTAATGCATCCAACACTTTGATATTTTCACAACTAAAACTGAAGTCAAACAGCCCGATATTTTCACAACTAAAACTGAAGTATGTGTTTTCACACACACACACCACAGACATGCTGATAAGGAAAACAGGAGACAGTTCATTAAAATCATGACACCAATCAGCACCTTGCACAGGAATTCATCCTTTCATGTCCAACTTTTACGTTGTACATGTTCTTCTTTCTAGGTACCGACATATAAACAAACAGGTGCCTCTACAACAGCACAACATAGATGAATAAAGAAAACAAAACAAACACAACAACAAAAAACAACAACAAAATGATGTCATGGTCTTTGAGAACAAACCAAGTCATCTTGCTGAAGACTGACTGGTGGGATGCACAACCAAACTGAATAATCAGAGTTGAAATCTTTTTTGGAGGGATGGGGGGGGGGGGGGGGGGGGGTGGGGGTTCTGGGAAGGAAGAAAGGAGAAGAACATGGAGAGGGCAAGTGAGGACATGCATGCATCTGTGTCTGTCCATCAGACATAAGCTCATGTTTGAACAAGAATGGGTTGTGTATATGCTCACGTGTCACTGAGCTGGGTTTGTCGATCTATTTGTAACAACCTTCTTTCACCTCTTGAGCTAAGATGCATTGCAGCAAGTGTAAAAATACTG
The DNA here is from genome assembly GCA_018398815.1 of Conus ventricosus. NCBI lineage: Eukaryota > Metazoa > Mollusca > Gastropoda > Neogastropoda > Conidae > Conus > Conus ventricosus. The sequence continues at coordinate 81,804,825 of CM031611.1, read as the reverse complement.
GTAGGATTTCTTGAGGCACAATCAGCGAAACTTTCTCTTTGGATTTTGTCAATTGTGATGATCATGACGACGATGAAAATGATGATGACACTAACAATTCCACATCGGACGCAATATGCAGTGACAGAGGAAGCACGTCGGACTGACCGTATTCCATGCTGCCCTTTCTTTGCCACTGGTCACCCTGGTATCCTGCTGACCCGTCCACACATTCTGAACTGTCTCCATTCGTGTCTCAATACATCCTGACCATCAAATATTCACCGACATTTCTGTATGCACAGACTGAAAACAAAAGTGTGGCATAGCACGGTGTGACACACTCAACAACGCTGTGTTAATGCTCTTATCTAAACCAGTTCTGTGCCCCAACAAACGGAAGGTTTCGTCCCATACCCCTCCCCTACCCACCATCTCCTTTCCCACCTATCCTTCCTTCTGCTGCCCTGTCTTCACATCAGTAACAAATTCTCCAGGCACTGCATATCGAACAACAGATAAATGGTAATGGAACTGAAAGAAAACCGTATTTTGTTCTACAATGGAAACTGTCTCTATTTGCACCGTCAATCCGGTATATTACCAAAAGACCTGCAAGCAGTCACTGTCTCTATGTGCACCGTCGATCCGGTATATTACCAAAAGACCTGCAAGCAGTCACTGTCTCTATGTGCACCGTCGATCCGGTATATTACCAAAAGACCTGCAAGCAGTCACTGTCTCTATGTGCACGTCGATCCGGTATATTACCAAAAGACCTGCAAGCAGTCACTGTCTCTAGTGCACCGTCGATCCGGTATATTACCAAAAGACCTGCAAGCAGTCACTGTCTCTATGTGCACCGTCATCCAGTATATTACCAAAAGACCTGCAAGCAGTCACTGTCTCTATGTGCACCGTCGATCCGGTATATTACCAAGGAAACATCTCTATGCGCACGTCGATCCGGTATATTACCAAAAGACCTGCAAGCAGTCACTGTCTCTATGTGCACCGTCGATCCGGTATATTACCAAAAGACCTGCAAGCAGTCACTGTCTCTATGTGCACTCGTTCGATCCGGTATATTACCAAAAGACCTGCAAGCAGTCACCGTCTCTATGTGCACCGTCGATCCGGTATATTACCAAAAGACCTGCAAGCAGTCACTGTCTCTATGTGCACCGTCGATCCGTATATTACCAAAAGACCTGCAAGCAGTCACTGTCTCTATGTGCACCGTCGATCCGTATATTACCAAAAGACCTGCAAACAGTCACTGTCTCTACTGTGCACCGTCGATCCGGTATATTACCAAAAGACCTGCAAGCAGTCACTGTCTCTATGTGCACCGTCGATCCGGTTATATTACCAAAAGACCTGCAAGCAGTCACCGTCTCTATGTGCACCGTCGATCCGGTATATTACCAAAAGACCTGCAAGCAGTCACCGTCTCTATGTGCACCGTCGATCCGGTATATTACCAAAAGACCTGCAAGCAGTCACTGTCTCTATGTGCACCGTCGATTCGGTATATTACCAAAAGACCTGCAAGCAGTCACTGTCTCTATGTGCACCGTCGATCCGGTATATTACCAAAAGACCTGCAAGCAGTCACTGTCTCTATGTGCACCGTTGATCGGTATATTACCAAAAGACCTGCAAGCAGTCACTGTCTCTATGTGCACCGTCGATCCGTATATTACCAAAAGACCTGCAAGCAGTCACTGTCTCTATGTGCACCGTCGATCCGGTATATTACCAAAAGACCTGCAAGCAGTCACTGTCTCTATGTGCACCGTCGATCCGGTATATTACCAAAAGACCTACAAGCAGTCACTGTCTCTATGTGCACCGTCGATCCGGTATATTACCAAAAGACCTGCAAGCGTCACTGTCTCTATGTGCACCGTCGAATCCCGTATATTACCATGGAAACTCTATGTGCACCGTCGATCCGGTATATTACCAAAAGACCTCAAGCAGTCACTGTCTCTAGTTGCACCGTCGATCCGGTATATTACCAAAAGACCTGCAAGCAGTCACTGTCTCTAAATGGCACCGTTGATCCGGTATATTACCAAAAGACCTGCAAGCAGTCACTGTCTCTATGTGCACCGTCGATCCGTATATTACAAAAGACCTGCAAGCAGTCACTGTCCTCTATGTGCACCGTCGATCCGGTATATTACCAAAAGACCTGCAAGCAGTCACTGTCTCTATGTGCACCGTCAATCCGGTATATTACCAAAAGACCTGCAAGCAGTCACTTCTCTATGTGCACCGTCGATCCGGTATATTACCAAAAGACCTGCAAGCAGTCACTGTCTCTATGTGCACCGTCGATCCGGTATATTACCAAAAGACCTGCAAGCAGTCACTGTCTCTATGTGCACCGTCGATCCGGTAATTACCTAAAAGACCTGCAAGCAGTCACTGTCTCTATGTGCACCGTCGATCCGGTATATACCAAAAGCCTGTAAGCAGTCACTGTCTCTATGTGCACCGTCGATCCGGTATATTACCAAAAGACCTGCAAGCAGTCACTGTCTCTATTGCACCGTCTGATCCGGTATATTACCAAAAGACCTGCAAGCAGTCACTGTCTCTATGTGCACCGTCGATCCGGTATATTACCAAAAGACCTGACAAGCAGTCACTGTCTCTATGTGCACAGTCGATCCGGTATATTACCATGACGTCACTGTCTCTATGTGCACCGTCGATCCGGTATATTACCAAAAGACCTGCAAGCAGTCACTGTCTCTATGTGCACCGCGATCCGGTATATACCAAAAGACCTGCAAGCAGTCACTGTCTCTATGGCACCGTCGATCCGGTATATTACCAAAAGACCTGCAAGCAGTCACTTGCTATGAGGACCCTTGGTATAAGGCTGAGCAGACCAATTGACCATGGCAGAACACCACGGCTACATCAAAATGTGTTATGCTCTGTCATAGTACTGTGGTGATTGTACCAGTACCGTGACAAGCTCCTAGCATAACTTATCACCGTCTCCCAAATCCCCGAAGTCGGAGTGTGCTGCCCTGTGCGGAGTAATCAAAAACGCACACACGTAATGTCTCTATCCCAGCGATCGATATGTCCAAGATGCAAATACTTCCATGTGCCGTCGTTCGGATATTTCCCCTGGAGTCCCTTTTAGGCCCCAGGTATGACCCAAAAACCCAACAATTCTTTTGAGCGATCGTTTTCCAAAAAGGGGAAGAGACGCCATGGACACTAGGGAATTACCAAAACCCCAAAGAATTCAGCTCATCCTTTCCAAAAACCTGCAACACACCCAATGCCCTCACAATTTAACCCAAAAGATGAAAAACAGTCACCTTGAGAACGTTTCAAAAAAGGAAAAAAAAAAAAGAAACAAAAAAAATTTTTCCCCCGAAAAAGAATATCAGCTTCCCCAAAATGCACACCCAAAGTAACAAGAAAAAAATGAAAATTTGCCCGGAAAAGAAACAAAAAATAGAAAAAATTAGTTCCCCCAAATGAAAAGTTAACCTAATGTTTTCAAACACTTGTTAAAACGAAAACCATTAGGGAGAAAAGAAGCACAGAGGCGAAGGGGCCCAAAAAAAGGGATATGTGCGAAGAGACGGCGCAAAATGTACTGTTGTGTTCATGGACAGCCTCTTATAGGACGTATTCAGCACAAAACCACTCTACATCCATTTTACAACCCATGTACACTTTCTGGGCAAACAGCGAAAACACGTCTTGCCTCACTACTTCCAGTCCTTTCATCTGGGCCCAACTAAGAGCGCAAACAACGCCAGACCATGGCAAGCCAAAGTCTAGTACCCCCCTCTCTTTTTCTTTTCCTGGAGTACATCCTCCAAAAGCAGTAAGGAAAAAAGGGCGAATTAAAATTTTTAAAAAGTGAAGACCTGGCAAAACTGGCCATTGTGTATTAGAAGACTTCACTGGAATGCTTTCTGTGGAAAACTGGACATGCAGCGTGGCTTCTTGCTAGAGTTGCTGACCACCGAAATCACAACTGCATCTCCGTTTTTATGGTGACCGTGTCAACTTTCTTCCACTCTTTGGGAGTCAAAAAGACATGGAAAAAAAAAGTTTCAACACTTCACATCCTAACTCATGACCTACAGCCTTCACCTCATGTCCAATCCTTTCTGATCAATCATACATAGCTTTAATCCAATCCTTTCTGATCAATCATACATAGCTTTAAACAATCTTCCTCATTCACGTGCAATCCTTTCTGATCAATCATACATAGCTTTAAACAATCTTCCTCATTCACGTCCAGTCCTTACTGATCAATCATACATAGCTTTAAACAATCTTCCTCACACACGTCCAATCCTGACTGATCAATCATACATAGCTTTAAACAATCTTCCTCATTCACATCCAGTCCTTACTGATCAATCATACATAGCTTTACACAGTCTTCCTCACACACTTCCAATCCTTTCTGATCAATCATACATAGCTTTACACAGTCTTCCTCACACACACGTCCAATCCTTTCTGATCAATCATACATAGCTTTAAACAATCTTCCTCATTCACATCCAGTCCCTACTGATCAATCATACATAGCTTTACACAGTCTTCCTCGCACACGTCCAATCCTTTCTGATCAATCAAACATAGCTTTAAACAATCTTCCTCATTCACGTCCAATCCTTACTGATCAATCATACATAGCTTTAAACAGTCTTCCTCACTCACATCCAATTTTTACTGATCAATTGTACATTTCCGATCACCATTGATCAATTTTCACCTTAAAACTGTCTTTCTTACTTGTTCCCAATGATCAATCATTATCTTACACTGTCTTCCTCACTAACTTCTAACCCTAACTAATCAATCTTTGCTTTACTGTCTTTCTCACTAACTTCTAACTCTAACTAATCAATCACCATCTTTCTCACTAACTTCTAACCCTAACTAATCAATCACTGTCTTCTCACTAACTTCTAACCCTAACTAATCAATCACTGTCTTCCTCACTAACTTCTAACCCTAACTAATCAATCACCGTCTTCCTCACTAACTTCTAACCCTAACTAATCAATCACCGTCTTCCTCACTAACTTCTAACCCTAACTAATCAATCACTGTCTTCCTCACTAACTTCTAACCCTAACTAATCAATCTTTGCTTTACACTGTCTTTCTCACTAACTTCTAACCCTAACTAATCAATCTTCGCTTTACACTGTCTTCCTCACTAACTTCTAACCCTAACTAATCAATCTTTGCTTTACTGTCTTTCTCACTAACTTCTAACTCTAACTAATCAATCACCATCTTTCTCACTAACTTCTAACCCTAACTAATCAATCACTGTCTTCTCACTAACTTCTAACCCTAACTAATCAATCACTGTCTTCCTCACTAACTTCTAACCCTAACTAATCAATCACTGTCTTCTCACTAACTTCTAACCCTAAATAATCAATCACCGTCTTCCTCACTAACTTCTAACCCTAACTAATCAATCACCGTCTTCCTCACTAACTTCTAACCCTAACTAATCAATCACCGTCTTCCTCACTAACTTCTAACCCTAACTAATCAATCTTTGCTTTACTGTCTTTCTCACTAACTTCTAACTCTAACTAATCAATCACCATCTTTCTCACTAACTTCTAACCCTAACTAATCAATCACTGTCTTCTCACTAACTTCTAACCTTAACTAATCAATCACCGTCTTCCTCACTAACTTCTAACCCTAACCAATCAATCTTTGCTTTAACACTGTCTTCCTCACTAACTTTTAACCCTAACTAATCAATCACCGTCTTCCTCACTAACTTTTAACCCTAACTAATCAATCACCGTCTTCCTCACTAACTTCTAACCCTAACTAATCAATCACCGTCTTCCTCACTAACTTCTAACCCTAACTAATCAATCACTGTCTTCTTCACTAACTTTTAACCCTAACCAATCAATCTTCGCTTTACACTGTCTTCCTCACTAACTTCTAACCCTAACTAATCAATCACCGTCTTCCTCACTAACTTTTAACCCTAACCAATCAATCACTGTCTTCCTCACTAGCTTCTAACCCTAACTAATCAATCACCGTCTTCCTCACCAACTTTTAACCCTAACTAATCAATCACTGTCTTCCTCACTAACTTCTAACCCTAACCAATCAATCATTGCCCTGCACCCTCTTCCTCACTCTCCTACCATCCCCGGCCTGTTTGCCAACAGCACAACCACCACGACCAGCAGCCGTGTCTGTTGGTTTGTTGGTGATGATCAACACCACAACCACCACGACCAGAAGCCGTGTCTGTTGGTTTGTTGGTGATGATCAACACCACAACCACCACGACCAGCAGCCGTGTCTGTTGGTTTGTTGGTGATGATCAACAGCACAACCACCACGACCAGCAGCCGTGTCTGTTGGTTTGTTGGTGATGATCAACAGCACAACCACCACGACCAGCAGCCGTGTCTGTTGGTTTGTTGGTGATGATCAACAGCACAACCACCACGACCAGCAGCCGTGTCTGTTGGTTTGTTGGTGATGATCAACAGCACAACCACCACGACCAGCAGCCGTGTCTGTTGGTTTGTTGGTGATGATCAACAGCACAACCACCACGACCAGCAGCCGTGTCTGTTGGTTTGTTGGTGATGATCAACAGCACAACCACCACGACCAGCAGCCGTGTCTGTTGGTTTGTTGGTGATGATCAACAGCACAACCACCACGACCAGCAGCCGTGTCTGTTGGTTTGTTGGTGATGATCAACAGCACAACCACCACGACCAGCAGCCGTGTCTGTTGGTTTGTTGGTGATGATCAACAGCACAACCACCACGACCAGCAGCCGTGTCTGTTGGTTTGTTGGTGATGATCAACACCACAACCACCACGACCAGCAGCCATGTCTGTTGGTTTGTTGGTGATGATCAACACCACAACCACCACGACCAGCAGCCGTGTCTGTTGGTTTGTTGGTGATGATCAACAGCACAACCACCACGACCAGCCGCCGTGTTTGTTGGTGATGATCAACACCACAACCACCATGACCAGCAGCCGTGTCTGTTGGTTTGTTGGTGATGATCAACAGCACAACCACCACGACCAGCCGCCGTGTCTGTTGGTTTGTTGGTGATGATCAACACCACAACCACCACGACCAGCAGCCGTGTCTGTTGGTTTGTTGGTGATGATCAACAGCACAACCACCACGACCAGCAGCCGTGTCTGTTGGTTTGTTGGTGATGATCAACAGCACAACCACCACGACCAGCAGCCGTGTCTGTTGGTTTGTTGGTGATGATCAACAGCACAACCACCACGACCAGCAGCCGTGTCTGTTGGTTTGTTGGTGATGATCAACACCACAACCACCACGACCAGCAGCCGTGTCTGTTGGTTTGTTGGTGATGATCAACAGCACAACCACCACGACCAGCAGCCGTGTCTGTTGGTTTGTTGGTGATGATCAACAGCACAACCACCACGACCAGCAGCCGTGTCTGTTGGTTTGTTGGTGATGATCAACAGCACAACACAGTCTGTGGCCTCATGTCTCAGCTGCCGATTCCTCACTGCTGCTTACATACGCCATGTATCTTCTTCTTTCCCTTTTTTGGCATGTGTGTGTGTGTGTGTGTTTGCATGTGCATATGTGTGTAGATGTGCACTTGTGTGTCACTGTGTGTGGTGTGTGTGTGTGTGTGTGTGTGTGTGTGTGTGTGTGGTGTGTGTGTGTGTGTGGGCTGCTGGAATGATCAAGACTCTCTATGCAATCTTGGAGCATAAACAACTAAAACAAACATATACATCACCATAAATAGTTCACAAACATAAATAGTTTAAAAAATGAAAACAGAAATCCGCCATTTCAAAAGAAAAGGCTGTGGACAGAATTTTCATTCATAAACATTCACAAGAATACATGAACCACCGTAGTCTGAAAAAAAAAAAAAAAAAAAAACCCACTTGTATTCTGTACTTAAACCATTAAGAACAAAAGGCCAATTCCAATACATTTCTAAATATTTCAGAAAAAGGATCAACACCAATATATATCTTTTATATATATATTTCCACAAACAGATTGTCATTTAGCTGACTCCTTTACAGTTGAGGATTTTAAAAAAACATCACATGTTAACCCTTCTGTCCCCTTCTTTTGCCGCTCACACTACGTACACCGTCAGGTGAAGGTAAGATAACATAATGTTGCTTATAGCCCAGCCGGTCAGGTGAAGGTACATGGGCAAGCTCGAAATCTCCTGATGGCTGCTTCTTGCTTATTTCAACGGCCTCTTTTCTGCATGTGTGCTTGGGGCATGGGAACCATAACTCACATTAGTTTGAGCTATGTAACTTTGATTTTCACTGTCAGTTTGAGTTATGTACCCTTGACTTTCACAATCAGTTTGAGCTATGTAACTTTGATTTTCACTGTCAGGAGTTACGTACCCTTGACTTTCACAATCAGTTTGAACTATGTAACTTTGATTTTCACTATCAGTTTGAGGTATATGCATCCTTGACTTTTAACTAAAGAGCAAACGATCCTTTTTCATACTGATCCAAAAAGATCCTCCTTTTTTTTCTCTTTTTTATTTTATTTTATTTTTTTACCATCTGAGAAAAGAAAAAAAATTACAGTGTGGTCTTCACAAGTCAAAAGACAAAGTCGGTATCAAGACAGGTAAATCAAACATGCACAAAACACACACACACACGCGCACACACACACACACACACAGTGAGGCAAGATGTGTAAGAAAAAGCACTTGATTCGACCCATCAACTTCCATTCAGCACAGCTTTAAAAACGCACCTCTTTGATGGTAATCTTCAGTGATAAACTGTGCCCAGAACACTGCTTGCATATTACACCTTGACTGAGCGTGTACCTGCACGTTCAGGGCTATTCTTTCATTTTGCGTATGCCCACTCTGCACCATGCACTTGTGAAAGATCGCTATTCATAATGTAATATGCCCACTCTGAAGTATGCACATATGAAAGATTACTATCAAATTATAGTGTTATGTGAAAAGCCCGGAGAGTAGATCTCTACACTGCTTGCTGAACGAATATCCAACACCAATTATCATTCCCATATCCACCTGCAAAAGTAATCCACTTTGCCTTCTTCCCTCACAAAACCACCCCAGTCCCCCTGTGACTCTGAAAGTCTGCCTCAGCTCCAGAAACAAAAACTGACTGCATTAAAGTAAAAAAATAAAAATAAAAAAAAATAAAAAAATAAAAAAAAAAAAAGGAAAAATAAAAAAAGAACCCGACTTGATCTGCCCAAATCACATAACAAAACAACAGACAGTTCCACTGCAGGAATGGTGTGTGAAAACTAGTAAAGTAATGTTGAGGAAGTTTTCCATACATAAGCTATTCCCCACCTTTTGTAAGCATCCTTCCTGATCTACACAACTGGGCAACACTTCACCATGAGAATAACAGGCGTTCCTTACTCCCTCAAAACATCCCGCAAAAAGGAAGCATAGTAGTGACAAGACTGCTTCACCTCGAGGGACAGACTCTAAGAAACGCTGTCGCCTGAAGCTGAAGTATTTGAGCTGTTTTTGAGGCACGACGCTGAAGCTGGACTCAACACTGGCTCAACAAAAGAAAGCATGTGTACAAAAACACGGCAGCCAATCAAAACTCATCTTGTAAAAAAACCAACAAAACAAACAAAGAAATAGAAAAATCACACAAACATACACGCTGGGCTGTATGGCAGAGGGAGGGCCACTCAATGTTTTTCATTTCACACACACTCAGACTCTCGCAAGAACGCGTTCCACGTGTCAGTCAGTCTGGCACGCGTGTAGGCAGGCTCTCAGAAACACATTCCATTGCGGTCGCGGAAGAATCCCATGTTACTCTGGTTGTAGACGAGGGCGGGACACTGATGTAGCTCTCGATTGTGACTGGGCCTTCCACAACTTTCACCTGAAAGGAAGGATTTAAATTAAAGGTGAACTCATGAAAACACTCTGTCACAACACATGTGGTAAAATAAGGACTGAAGACATGTCACAACACACATGGGGAAATAAGGAATGAAGACATGTCACAACACACATGATAAAATAAGGAATGAAGAGACATGATGTCACAACACATGTGGTAAAATAAGGAATGAAGACACATGTCACAACACATGTGGTAAAATAAGGAATGAAGACACATGTCACAACACATGTGGTAAAATAAGAAATGAAGACACATGTCACAACACATGTGGTAAAATAAGGAATGAAGAACGCATGTCACAACACACATGGTGAAACAAGGAATGAAGACACATGTCACAACACACATGATAAAACAAGGAATGAAGACACATGTCACAACACACATGGTGAAACAAGGAATGAAGACACATGTCACAACACACATGGTAAAACAAGGAATGAAGACACATGTCACAACACACATGGTGAAACAAGGAATGAAGACACATGTCACAACACACATGGTAAAACAAGGAATGAAGACACATGTCACAACACACATGGTAAAACAAGGAATGAAGACATGTCAAAACACAGATGGTAAAATAAGGAATAAAGAGATTTGTCACAACACACATGGTAAAACAAGGAATGAAGAGAGATGTCACAACACAGATGGTAAAATAAGGAATAAAGAGATTTGTCACAACACAGATGGTAAACTAAGGAATGAAGAGGTATGTCACAACACACATGGTTAAACAAAGAATGAAGACACATGTCACAACACAGATGGTAAAATAAGGAATGAAGAGATTTGTCACAACACACATGGTAAAATAAGGAACGAAGAGGTATGTCACAACACACATGATGAAATAAAGAACAAAGAAGCACTGTCACGACACACAGGATGAAATAAGGAACAAAGAAGCACTGTCACAACACACAGGATGAAATAAGGAACAAAGAAGCACTGTCATAACACACATGATGAAATAAGGAACAAAGCACTGTCATAACACACATGATGAAATAAGGAACAAAGAAGCACTGTCATAACACACATGATGAAATAAGGAACAAAGAAGCACTGTTATAATACACAGGATGAAATAAGGAACAAAGAAGCACTGTCATAACACACAGGATGAAATAAGGAACAAAGCACTGTCATAACACACATGATGAAATAAGGAACAAAGAAGCACTGTCATAACACACATGATGAAATAAGGAACAAAGCACTGTCATAACACACAGGATGAAATAAGGAACAAAGAAGCACTGTCATAACACACATGATGAAATAAGGAACAAAGAAAAACTGTCACAACACACAGGATGAAATAAGGAACAAAGAAGCACTGTCATAACACACATGATGAAATAAGGAACAAAGCACTGTCATAACACACATGATGAAATAAGGAACAAAGAAGCACTGTCACGACACACAGGATGAAATAAGGAACAAAGAAGCACTGTCACAACACACATGGTAAAACGGGGAATGAAGAGACTTGACACAACACACGTGATCCTGCAACTCGAGTATAAGGATATGGCAAAATGCTTAAAACTCATGCTTCCTAGAGTGCTAACTGCACTTATGTTACACAGAATTGCAAAATAACCTTTTTTTCCCCCATCTTTTCCTCCTTTTACCTCCTATAGGCATCCCCTTGCAAGCTGTGTACCAGCCCCAGGTGTCGAGTGCGCTTGCTAGTAGCTGCCATGATCAATTCATTTCATTTCCCACGCGAGGTGATCTTCTGCCAAGAGAGTGGAGGGCCCTGCTTTCTGAGGCCTGGTGCCAACTGTCGGTGCCACACATTGGTCAGTCCGTACCAGACCTCAGAAATCAGGGCCCTCCACTCTCGTTAAATCGTTCCTTAACCTGGGAGAGGTTGTCTGTCTCAGACAAGTGTATGAATGCTTCATTTTATCATTCATCAATATTTCATTACTCATTAAAACTCCTGGACCCGTCTGCCTATCTGTCAGTCTCCTTCTGCTCCTAATTGAAAGATAGAGTCTTAAGAATATTGAGATTGTCATGAATTACTCTGAAAGTACATCCACAGTAACACTCACTTAATCACACAGAATTCTCTTCAATGTAAAGACAAATATAGAAACTTATACACAAGCTTATCTTTTCTCTTGTTTAAGCATTCATAAGTAACTACATCTATGAAGCAGCTACCACACTCTCCTGATCTTTCTTGCCTCCCCTTTCATTCACATATCTCTTCTGCTCTTTCGCTACCAACCTATCGTTCATACAACTCTTGCCTTGGATGCACGTTCCTGCTGACAAGATTAAACTGACCCGAGGTCAGGTCGGAGCACAACCTGAGACAAGACCAACTAGCGAGGACAACTCAGAAGAATGACACTACCCCAGAGACTGGTGTAGGCTGCAGGGACAGATGAGGTGATTAGCGGGGCAAAACATTGTAATATCCTGCAGGGACAGATGAGGTGATTAGCGGGGCAAAACATTGTAATAGCCTGCAGGGACAGATGAGGTGATTAGCGGGGCAAAACATTGTAATATCCTGCAGGGACAGATGAGGTGATTAGCGGGGCAAAACATTGTAATAGCCTGCAGGGACAGATGAGGTGATTAGCGGGGCAAAACATTGTAATAGCCTGCAGGGACAGATGAGGTGATTAGCGGGGCAAAACATTGTAAGAGCCTGCAGGGACAGATGAGGTGATTAGCGGGGCAAAACATTGTAACAGCCTGCAGGGACAGATGAGGTGATTAGCGGGGCAAAACATTGTAACAGCCTGCAGGGACAGATGAGGTGATTAGCGGGGCAAAACATTGTAAGAGCCTGCAGGGACAGAAGACCCGGGGTTTCTAATCCAGAACAATGAACTTCAGTTTTCTTGTTTTCTTTTCACTTTTTTGGCTGAACGTGTGAATTTCATCTCCATACTCTGGAAACACTCTTTATTAATGGGACTTACGCTGTTTCAGTGGTTTAAGGATTTGGGGGCTTGTGCACAGGTAGATTACACCCCTTGATCTTTCAGTAGGATACTTCAGCCATTTTGTTTTTCGTCCCGTTCTACATTTACCTGTTGTGTCACTCATCCTTCTCCTCTACAATTCAAAAAGGGGAGTAAACGCTGAAAAGAAAATCTAGCTTGTGGTCAATTGTTAGTGTATGTGGACATGATCTACACTAGGGTGACCCCTGGAAGTGTCCATCCCTTGGACATCACACCTTCACACAGCACAGGTGTCTTCCAGGTGGTGACCACCTGGTCTTGCAGTAACAACAGTTCATGTAGGTTCTCCCTGACACAAGCTACTTTCAAACCTGATCAATCCTTATACTGTGGCACCAACTCATGCTCTCTCCCCAGTTTGTTTGTTTTTTTAATGTTTCAGGGCATGTTGTCTAAGAACATGACACAAACTGACATGATTTTATGTGGTGAAGTTAGCAAGAGCTGTCATTCTTTCGTCAAAGCCCCCATCATAATTACACTTTCCAAGTGCAATTACTGCTCGAGAACTTCATGTCTAGAATGTTCTTTTTTTTTTCTTTTTCTAAGTACATGATACTCATCATCTGCCGCATTCATTGTATTTTTGCCTAACAAATGACAAAATACAGCCAAATCATATGGGCAAACAGACCTGCACACCGTAACAAAGTCATACAGCCAAATCATATGGGCAAACAGACCTGCACACCGTAACAAAGCAATACAGCCAAATCATATGGGCAAACAGACGTGCACACTGTAACAAAGTCATACAGCCAAATCATATGGGCAAACAGACCTGCACACCGTAACAAAGTCATACAGCCAAATCATATGGGCAAACAGACCTGCACACCGTAACAAAGTCATACAGCCAAATCATATGGGCAAACAGACCTGCACACCGTAACAAAGTCATACAGCCAAATCATATGGGCAAACAGACCTGCACACCGTAACAAAGTCATACAGCCAAATCATATGGGCAAACAGACCTGCACACCGTAACAAAGTCATACAGCCAAATCATATGGGCAAACAGACCTGCACACCGTAAAAAAGTCATACAGCCAAATCATATGGGCAAACAGACCTGCACACCGTAACAAAGTCATACAGCCAAATCATATGGCAAACAGACCTACACACCGTAACAAACTAATACAGCCAAATCATATGGGCAAACAGACCTGCACACCGTAACAAAGTCATACAGCCAAATCATATGGGCAAACAGACCTGCACAGCGTAACAAAGTAACCTGCCTTCTACCTTCTCATTTGGTCGTCGGGTCTCAAAGGCTTTGTTGGCAGCCTGGATAAGCGACTCGTAGAATTCGTCCACGTTGAAGGTGGCCGTCTCGTTCTCCTTGGGGTTGTAGATGACGGGGTGGTGGGCAAGGGTGACCCAGGGATGTCGGAGCACCAGGGGTTCCACCTCTGCCCAAAGGTCAGCTCCGTGCCCTGGGACCACCGGATCTGAATCCCTCCATGTTGGCGGTCGCTGAGGAACACAAGACGTCGCCATGACAGTGAAGGGGGGGGGGGGGGGGGGGGGGGGGGGGGGGGGGGGGGGGGGGGTGGGGGGGGGGGGGGGGGGGGGGGGGGGCTGGAATGTGAGCGCCAAGGGTGAGGTAGAGGTGTGGTGGGTCAAAGGGTGGGGAGATGGGCCTGAGTGTTATCCAGAAAATGTGTGTGTGTGTGTGTGTCTGTGTGTGTTGTGTGTGTGTGGTTGTGTTGTCTGTGTCTGTGTGTCTGTGTGTAGTGGTGAGTGTGTATAATATATATACATGTGAGTGTGTGTGTGTGTGTTGTGTGGTGTGTTGTGTCATGTGTGTGAGTTGAGTATGTTTATATTTCATGTGAGTGTGTTTTCCGAAAAATGTGTGCTCTCAACTCTGAATCTGAATCATTCCGCTGGTAATCATTCAATATCACATTTATGTGGACCAGATTTGAGGAGAAAGGAGAGCATCAACTGGCTGGAAAACAGCTAGGTTACCAAGTTACAATTGAAAAAGAAAAATCAGAGAGATTAGCTAAATAATTTTCTTTTCACTTTCATTTAAAATTTGTATTTCAGAAGAAAATGGCTCCTCAATGCTACTACTCCTTGACATCTGTCTTTCCACAAAATAAAATCTAGCCCTTTTCAGGGGTGGGAGCAGAAAATCATAGCTATACTGAAAAGGCCAGGTCCAGGGCCGCTTTAGGCCCCGGTGGAATGCAGGTTTGATCCAGGGTATTGAAGTCCCACCCTGCCTTTTGTCCTTTACAAAAAAACAAAGGAACAAAAACAGAACTTAGTCAACAAACATGTTACATGAACTGTCAGTCTGCTCCCATGGACATGAAAAAAAAAAAAGAGGAAAAATTTGCTATACAGAATTCTGTATCAATACGAAAGGTCTCCCACCCCTACCTTTTGTCTCTTTACAAAAAAAACAAAGAAAATACGGAAGGTCTCCCACCCTTGCCTTTTGTCTCTTTACAAAAAAAACAAAGGAAATATGGAAGGTCTCCCAACCCTGCCTTTTGTCTCTTTACAAAAAAAAACAAAGAAAATACGGAAGGTCTCCCACCCCTGCCTTTTGTCTCTTTACAAAAAAACAAAGAAAATACGAATGGTCTCCCACCCCTGCCTTTTGTCTCTTGACAAAAAAACAAAGAAAATACGGAAGGTCTCCCAACCCTGCCTTTTGTCTCTTTACAAAAAAAAACAAAGAAAATACGGAAGGTCTCCCACCCCTGCCTTTTGTCTCTTTACAAAAAAACAAAGAAACAAAAACAGAACTTAGTCAACAAACATGTTACATGAACTGTCTGCTCCCATGGACCTGAACTGCGATGTGATCACTCACAACATGACGGAGTTGGGAGGGTACTTGAAATCCCCCACCAGAATGACCTCAATGATGTGCAGCATGATGCGACGATACTCCAGCAAAGCCTGGGTGATAAAATTGTACTTGACGGTAAACATGGAGTTGGCCGTCAGCAGCACAATCTTCTCTCTTTCCATGTCCCAGTGATCTATCCTGAAAAACACACACACAGAATGTAGGTCACAATCTTTTCTCTTTCCATGTCTCAGTGATCTATCCTAAAATCATAAGACATGGAATGTAGGTCACAATCTTCTCTCTTTCCATGCCCCAGTGATCTATCCTGAAAACACAAAGAATGCAGGTCACAATCTTCTCTCTTCCCATGTCTCAGTGATCTATCCTGAAAAACAGACAGACAGAGAATGTAGGTCACAATCTTCTCTCTTCCCATGTCTCAGTGATCTATCCTGAAAACACACAGACAGAGAATGTAGGTCACAATCTTCTCTCTTCCCATGTCTCAGTGATCTATCCTGAAAACACACAGACAGAGAATGTAGGTCACAATCTTCTCTCTTCCCATGTCTCAGTGATCTATCCTGAAAACACACAGACATAGAATGTAGGTCACAATCTTCTCTCTTCCCATGGCTCAGTGATCTATCCTGAAAACACACAGACATAGAATGTAGGTCACAATCTTCTCTCTTCCCATGTCTCAGTGATCTATCCTGAAAACAGACAAGACAGAGAATGTAGGTCACAATCTTCTCTCTTCCCATGTCCCAGTGATCTATCCTGAAAAACAGACAAGACATAGAATGTAGGTCACAATCTTCTCTCTTCCCATGTCTCAGTGATCTATCCTGAAAACAGACACACAGAGAGAATGTAGGTCACAATCTTCTCTCTTTCCATGTCTCAGTGATCTATCCTGAAAAACATGTAGACTTCCCCCCACTATCACACCATCACAACACTCTACAGTGATGCAGCATGGGAAAAGGAGGCTTAAGTGCAAAATTTTCACTTTTTGTAGGGTTTTTTTTTTTTTGCGTTTTATGAAATCTAAATACCTCCCAAAGAAAATGCAACAAAACGAATGGATTTATCTGTTATAGTTTTTTTTCTACATGTGTTTAAAATTTGATACTCTGACCACAACAAAGGGGAGTAATCAAGCTATTTTTACCCGCAGCGGAGAATGGCTGACTGCGACTTTAGCCTCCTTTTCCCGTGCTGCGTCAAAACTATAGTATAAGAACATGAGTGGTACATCACACCACTCTATAGTGTAAGAATATGAGTGGTACACCACACCACTCTATAGTATAAGAACATGAGTGGTACATCACACCACTCTATAGTGTAAGAATATGAGTGGTACACCACACCACTCTATAGTATAAGAACATGAGTGGTACATCACACCACTCTATAGTGTAAGAATATGAGTGGTACACCACACCACTCTATAGTGTAAGAATATGAGTGGTACACCACACCACTCTATAGTGTAAGAATATGAGTGGTACACCACACCACTCTATGGTGTAAGAATGTGAGTGGTACATCACACCACTCTATAGTGTACGAATATGAGTGGTACACCACACCACTCTATAGTGTACGAATATGAGTGGTACACCACACCACTCTATAGTGTAAGAATATGAGTGGTACACCACACCACTCTATAGTGTAAGAATATGAGTGGTACACCACTCTATAGTGTTAGAATATGAGTGGTACATCACACTACTCTATAGTATAAGAATATGAGTGGTACACTACTCTATAGTGTAAGAATATGAGGGGGACATCACACCACTCTATAGTGTAAGAATATGATGGGGACATCACACCACTCTATAGTGTAAGAATATGAGGGGGACATCACACCACTCTATAGTGTAAGATTATGAGTGGGACATCACACCACTCTATAGTGTAAGAATATGAGTGGTACATCACACTTAAATAAGAATATGAGTGGTACATCACACTCTACTGTAAGAATATGAGTGGTACATCACACTCTACTATAAGAATGAGTGGTACATCACACTCTACCGTAAGAATGAGTGGTACATCACACTCTACTATATAAGAATATGAGTGGTACCCCACACACCACTCTACAATATATGAATACGAGTGGTACATGTATACATCACGCGATTCTATAGTACATGAGATAAATTTAAGTGACACATCACACGGAATGCATCATGAACTTTCACCTTTTAATTTAAAAGACACAAACATGCGTTTAGTATCTCCCTCAGGAACATGTATGAAGAATACTTCATTATCACCTGAAACAGACATTTCTCCAACCTGAATACCACCATCTCTGTGTAAGCACCACAGGCCCCGACCTTAACATTCATCTTAATTCATGTTGTTTGTACCTCAGATGACCTGAACAGGGCCCATACTGACTAAAACCATCTCAGGTAGTGCAATAACTATCACAGGTCATCTCACCGGGCAGGTTACCATTATTTCATTGTTTAATGCTATCGCCTACAAACTGTCTAGGCAAGCTATGACTATCTGTAAGAGATAACACATCATGTTACCCAGGAAGCCCTCTTTGCTGACAATGACCCCAATCAGTCCCGCTGAACCCTTTTAAAAGTCAAGTTGAAATCGACATTGCCCATTTCGTTGTCGTTTTCTCCTGTGACAGCAGTATGCGTATCTTCCAGTTTCACTGAAAATAATGCAGTGCCAAACCGTATTGGCGTGGATTCAGCATGTTTTCATGCCTTTTAGTCTTCCTTTGAATGTTCACAAGGATGCAAGCAATCATTTCTCGATGTTCTTCAAAGTCACATGATTTGCAGCAGGTGCCAGACAAGGCGTGTTCTGGGGATTCAAGAGTTCTGTCTGAAAACGCTTCTTAAGTCTGTCCACCAACAATAGGATCTTTTCTATCTGGTAATATAGATATAAGCATAGCAATCCCATTGCCAATGTATGCTTCTGAGCATGGCATCGAACATGGATAGTCTCCATTGAACAAACATTGATAGCTTTTGTTGTGATTGTACTGAATTCATTGATTCACTGATACACTGGTGTTCACACCCTTTTTCCTGTCTTTCCTGGGCAGGAGTTTTCTTTCCCTGTGTGACAAGATATTGTACCCATTTGTTCATAACGTTACAGACACTCACTCTGTGAGCAGCCATGCTCCAAGCAGTTCTCCATCCAGTTCTGGCTTGATGATGGTGCTCACTTTGTCCACAGCTTGCTGGAAAGCATTTTCCTGAAACATCACTCATGTCTGTAGTCTGTTGTTAGTCCACAACTCATGTCTGTAGTCTGCTGTCAGTCCACAACTCATGTCTGTAGTCTGTTGTCAGTCCGCAACTCTTGTCTGTAGTCTGTTGTCAGTCCACAACTCACGTCTGTAGTCTGTTGTCAGTCCGCAACTCTTGTCTGTAGTCTGCTGTCAGTCCACAACTCATGTCTGTAGTCTGTTGTCAGTCCTCAACTCATGTCTGTAGTCTGCTGTCAGTCCACAACTCATGTCTGTAGACTGTTGTCAGTCCACAACTCATGTCTGTAGTCTGTTGTCAGTCCACACAACTCATGTCTGTAGTCTGTTGTCAGTCCACACAACTCATGTCTGTAGTCTGTTGTCAGTCCGCAACTCATGTCTGTAGTCTGTTGTCAGTCCACAACTCATAGTCTGCTGTCAGTCCACAACTCATATCTGTAGTCTGTTGTCAGTCCACACAACTCATGTCTGTAGTCTGCTGTCAGTCCACAATTCATGTCTGTAGTCTGTTGTCAGTCCACAACTCATGTCTGTAGTCTGTTGTCAGTCCACAACTCATGTCTGTAGTCTGTTGTCAGTCCACAACTCATAACCCATGTCTGTAGTCTGTTGTCAGTCCACAACCCATGTCTGTAGTCTGTTGTCAGTCCACAACTCATAACCCATGTCTGTAGTCTGTTGTCAGTCCACAACCCATGTCTGTAGTCTGTTGTCAGTCTACAACTCATAACTCATGTCTGTAGTCCGTGGTGACAGCCCTGATGTGGCCCTTTGCGGTCGGCTGGAGTATAAGCAACATTATCTTATCTTATCTTATGTCTGTAGTCTGTTGTCAGTCCACAACTCATGTCTGTAGTCTGTTGTCAGTCCACAACCCATGTCTGTAGTCTGTTGTCAGTCCACAACCCATGTCTGTAGTCTGTTGACAGTCCTCAACTCGTGTCTGTAGTCTGTTGTCAGTCTACAATTCATAACTCATGTCTGTAGTCTGTTGTCAGTCCACAACTCATAACTCATGTCTAAAGCAACATTATCTTATCTTATCTTATGTCTGTAGTCTGTTGTCAGTCCACAACTCATAACTCGTGTCTGTAGTCTGTTGACAGTCCACAACCCATGTCTGTAGTCTGTTGTCAGTCCACAGAACTACTCATGTCTGTAGTCTGTTGTCAGTCCACTGTACTACTCATGTCTGTAGTCTGTTGTCAGTCCACAGGACAACTCATGTCTGTAGTCTGTTGTCAGTCCACAACTTGTGTCTGTAGTCTGTTGTCAGTCCACAACTCATGTCTGTAGTCTGTTGTCAGTCCACAGTACTACTCATGTCTGTAGTCTGTTGTCAGTCCACAACTCATGTCTGTAGTCTGTTGTCAGTCCACACAACTCATGTCTGTAGTCTGTCAGTTCACAACCCATGTCTGTAGTCTGTTGTCAGTCCACAACCCATGTCTGTAGTCTGTTGTCAGTCCACAACCCATGTCTGTAGTCTGTTGTCAGTCCACAACCCATGTCTGTAGTCTGTTGTCAGTCCACAACCCATGTCTGTAGTCTGTTGTCAGTCCACAACCCATGTCTGTAGTCTGTTGTCAGTCCACAGTACTACTCATGTCTGTAGTTTTGTTGTCAGTCCTCAACTCATGTCTGTAGTCTGTCAGTCCACAACTCATGTCTGTAGTCTGCAGTAAGTCCTCAAATCAACTCCTGTCTGTAATCCGATGCCACAGCGTCAGTCCATGTTAATTCCAAACAAACTAAGACACCACGATGTCTGTGTTGTAACACTACCAGTCACATCTGCAGTCAACCAAGTCTGGTCATTAGGTGCCTGGTATTGGAGAAAGAGACACTGACAATAAATATTTTGAGGAAGTACACAAAATCTTGCCAAGGTGCATGATTACTTTGTTTACAACTTACAAGAACAGGAATACTCCGAATTGGTGAAGTGACCTTCAAACATCACACTTGCTAGACTGTCTTTCAAATAATGTTTTTACTATTCATTTCAATTACTGCGTTCTGAGAGATGGACAGTTCTGCTTCTTTGCAAAATGTTCAAGCACTCAAAATGTTTATAAGGTCTTTTTCTTTTCTTTTTTTTACTTCGAAGATCTGAAACAACAACATTCTGAAACAACAACATTCTCAAACTTCTTTTGAGCTGTGAAGAAACTATGGCCAGAAAGGTAAATCTATCAAGGTTGAACATAAAACCAGCTTCGGAGATGGACATAAGAAGAACCATGCCATATTTTCTTTCATAATTTTATCATTTATTGTATAAACAACACTTTCTATGTACCAGTGCATTTCTGGTGCTGGTCATTTCACTCTCTTTTTTTTTTTTTTTAAGATCAGAAATATTTTGTTTTCTTTCACATTCACTTCTGGAGCTGTGATTTGTAGTAAGTATGAAACTGAAAGGAAGTCGCATCTGTCTACAATCCCAATGACTGGAAATACAAAAGACATTACACACAGTTCAAACTGAACCCAAAGCATTCATATTGTTTACTGTGTTGTGGTCATAAAAAAAGTCCTTCTTACAAGAAATATGACAAGATGAAAGTAGAAGAATTTGCATGTCCATAAGAACAAAAAGAGTTCCAGCTGGATCTGGTTGACGGGGAACAAAAGTGAACTTCGCGATGCTTAAATAAGAGCAGGCGTCCGATAGCCACGTGGGTAAGACATCCGTCTAAAAAGGACCCCCCCCCCCCCCCCCCCCCCCCCTCTCCGAGCACCCTTCCATCTAGAAGTTGCTGGTTGGAATCCCGACTGTGGCAGAAAAGTCTAAGAGCAGGAGAGAACCAAGAAATCATGAGGTGGATGGGGGCTAGATTCCCATATAGAATAAGTGTTGTGAAGTTGCTGGTTCGAATCCTGGCTGCACCAGGAAAAACAAAATCTGACAACAGGAGAGCACCAAGAAGTATGAGGTGGATGCGGCCTAGATCCCCACATAGAGTAACAGTGTTGTTGTTTGTCTGCGCCGCATCGTGCGTCTTTCAATGGAAGAAGCCCCAGGTCACGGGGCATGTCGCCAGTACAGCCCGCTTCTCTGGATTCATAATCTTGTCTGATAAAGCAAGCTACTAAAATCATGCATACCACGTTTATGTCGTTTCAGTTCAATCTGTGCAGCAAATGGGATAAGACGGATGTTGGGGGGTGGGGGAGGGAACGGGGCTGGGTCCAACTGATGTGTGCAATAGCCTGATGACGCATTTCGTTACGGTTATAGTTACTTTTCTTCTTCTGATTTCTATCTTTCTGTTTCCTTTCCCCTTCCAGAAAGTGTTCATTGCAAAAAGCATTTCCATACATGTCCAACACATGCACTTTCTGTGAACGGGAACATGTATGTCCAGACGCACAAATCTGCCTTCAAATTTTGACTTTCATCACACATTTTACTGCATTATTTCCACTCGTTTACCTTGTAGCTGAAAAACGTCTTGATTGCAACATCGGATTTCACAACACCTGGCCGCCTAGAGGTCCGGCTGCTTGTACTTCGAACACTCTGACGTCCCATCATGCTTCCGGGCCGCGCTCTTGAAACTCCAGGTCCGGAGAACTCAACTTCGGAAGGTTCCACTGCATTTCGAGTCTCGCTCTCAATCTGCAAGGTTGCTCCAACAAATTCACCCTCTTGAGCGGGTTTTTCGTCTTCCAGTTGAGATGAAACACTCGGATCCGGGACGCTGTCCGCTCCTGCCGTCGCCATTTTGGAAGCCTTGTAATGTTGTCAGTGACGTCATGATGTCACTATCACGTGAAGGTTATTTTGGGATGCAAAATAAACAGTCAGTGCGAGTCCCACGTGGTTCTTGAAAAAGTTGGATCAAAGATATTTCCCCCCACGTCCGTAGGGCGAAGTATCTTTGGTTGGATACTCATGTTTACGTGGTGTCATTTTAATGGCATGTACACTCTCCACACTCTCTTCCACTTGGATAGTCACCCCGTCAACTAGCTGTCTGAAACATCACAACACACAATGTTCTGCAAATAATTATATTATTCAGCCCAAAGTAACTCGGATGTCCCGGAAATTCACCACCTCGACACCCTTCGCCCTTCACATCACCCCAATAGCTAATTTAGCGATGGGAGATTGGATAGTGGCAATAACAAGGCTGATTTACTATAACTTTTTTTTCTTTTTTTCTTTTCTTTTTTTTCTTTTAAAATCGTAATTCTAGTGTTACTGGGGTTGCAGATTCGAATTTCCGCTGGTAAAAAAGGAAGGCAGGGGGAGAGGGGGGGGGGGGGGGGGGGGGGGGGGGGGGCACGATGAGGTTGATCAGAGCTGAGCTGGCAGTAATGGCAAACCACGTCAAACGATTGAATCACAAACAAGTAGGATAACTCTTGCTCCCATGATGAAATAAATAAACGCCCATAACTCACAACGCATGCTGCCTTTACGACACCGAATCGCCTCGCAGACATGACAATCAAATGGAGGTTACCAGTATTGGTAACTATTCGTCTGTGTACTTGTCTGACTATATTCAAGATCGAAAAGGCTGTGCCAGTCTTGAATAAATGTTAATTTGTATATTTTGTTCATTTCTCCAGTTGTTGCTGGTAGATGTGTACAGTACGGGATACACAGGCAGGCTTGAAACATCTTCTTTTTTTTCGGATGTTTCTTTGTTTGGTCTGTGTGTGCTCTGTGCTGTCATGTCTGCTAGGCGATTCGGTGTCGTAAGCAGCATTCGTTTGAGTTATGGGCGTGTATTTATTTCATCATGGGAATAAGAGTTACCCGACTTGTTTGTTATTTACTGTTTACTGTTTATTTAAGAATTCCTTTCACAATTTGGGGGAACCGAGTCGTGGTTGTACCCTAACATCCACTCCAGTGAGGTGTTCCTGACGACTTTGTTGCCTATCGGAAGGTTCAATGTTCTCTTGGCGGTGGAGTCTTTACTTAAGAATATAGGTTTCTGGATTCAACATTAGAAAAATAGACTCAGAATCAAAACTTACTTGGAGAATATTTCGACAGGGTCGCCCTGTCTTCTTCAGCTCACTGTTGCTGTTGTGGCAGCGAGGCCTGGTGGGGCGACTGTTGTGTGGGGTGAACGGTTGTCAGGATCTGATTGTAGATGAGGGGAAGTTCAAAGCCTTGATCTCTGTTCAGGCTGGGGCGTCTGGTCTTGATTTCGATTGCTTCTTTAACTTTTCTTTTTGTGAGAGTCTACTCTGGAGTCTTTACTTGTATTCACAAGTGCTGAGTGCAAAGCAGCCATGTAGCAGGATTCATCTTCGGAGCAGAGGCGACCTACTACTCAGATACTTATATCTGCCCTATCAAAATGTGTTAATTTGCATGAATTGTGGAAGACTGATTAAAATCACAAAAGGAAGATCTCCAAAGCACGAGAATCTTGCCGATGGCTTCAAGTAAGTCCCCAGATGTTTACAGGGAGATAGGTGCAATCACTCCCAATGCAAGGGATCGAGCAGTACAGCAAGAACTAAGTGATGTGACTTCTTCTGCCCATCTGACCCAGAGATATGACCGGCCA
>CM031611.1:81772705-81775205 GCA_018398815.1 Conus ventricosus | reverse complement strand
AAATCGTTCAAAGGTAAAAAATTCCAATTTCATAGTTATGTCCCCTGTTTGCAGGTATGTGTGGGGAAATCCAAGAGCAAGTTTATATGCTTTGCAGTCTTACACTTTGTAACTTATTAAGTAGATACTGTGGAGCGCTGAAGAATACTTCTTGAGCATAAATCAATCTAGACCGCACAAGAGCAGAAGACAGGAAATGTTAAACTCTCTTATCTTGTCCCCCTTTTTGTTTGCTTATGATCTTTAGAAAGTTTAAACTTTTTCTTGCTTTATTCAAAATATGCTCAATATGTTGGTTCCCTGAAAGTTTTGATGTTTAAAAATACTCCTAAGAATTTAACAGATTTGATTTTTGAAGACCTCCCTTCAGGGTAAATTGTGGAAGTTTGTCTGGGTCATATCCAGAGTTAAAAAGCATTAGATTTGTTTTTTTCTGCCGACAGTGTCAATCCATTTCATGTAAGAAACTACTGATATTGTTTAGTTCATGTTGATATTTGATCTTTATATAATTTAAGAATCTTAATGGGGTTTTTTTTCATAGTGACTTTCATCCACAAACATTTGTCATCCAAAACTGTACTAAAACTACGTCTTTGGATGAGCCTTTAGTTTTGTCTGCAATTAGGATATTAAACAGGATTGGAGAAAAATCGGGCCCTTGTGGAAGACCCATTTCCAGTGTTCTAGTGGAGGAAAATTTTATGCTCTATTCTTGATTGAATAATTCTACTTTGAAGGAAAGCTTTGACAATAATCAAAAATGGTTCCATTTATTTCCAATAGTTCTCAGTTTATACAAAAGTCGTTTATGTCACACTTGTTCATACGCTTTCCCTTATTCAAAGAAAGTTGCCAAGATGTTTTTTTCGTCTTGCGAATTTCTGTTTTAACATGTGTAGTGAGTTTCACTAGATGTTCCGTTGCTGATCTGCCTTTTCTGAAAACAGCTTGATTTATAGGGATAATTTGATGTTTATTTTCAAAAATAAAGTAATCTGTTTAAAACAATTCTTTCCATTAATTTGCTTTTATGCGACGTTAAGGCAATTGGGCGGTAGCTGTTTATGTGACTTTTGAGGTTTTTCCTTGTTTATGTATAGGAACTATGATAGAATGCTTCCATAATGAAGGCAAATTGTCATTTTCCAGCATTTTTGAATGAAGACCGAGATAAAGCGTTTAACATTAGGTGGGACATGACGTAGCATTTCATTAGAGATACCATCTAAACCCACTGATGTTTTTTTGGTTCCCAGATTAGCAAGACATTCTTCTACTTCTTGAACTGTTATGGGAGCATTCAGATAGTGGTTTGCAACAGGTTCTGGATTGTTCTCGGTGAAGTTTTCTTCTTCTTGCTCTCTGTGCAGTCTATTTTCTGTTGATAAACTATCTTTGCTGCCATTTTTGGCAAATATGTCAACAAAAGCTTCGGCCTTTTCTAGATTAGATGGGAAATCGTGTGTGTGTGTGTGTGTGTGTGTGTGTGTTGTGTGGGGTGTGTGTGTGTGTGTGTGTGTGTGTGTGTGTGTGTGTGTGTTAGAGAGATAGATTAATGTGTGAAAATTCGTAAGCACCAAATAGCCAAAAGACTTACTAAGGGCGCTTCATATGTTGTTATTATTAATTGATACTATTACTGAATGGAAGTCAAATCACAGTCACGACTGTTGTTCACACACCAAAGTGTGTCGAGACTGTGGAAATCAAATCGCCGCTGTTCACATCATGAAATGTCTTGTTACGGCTCCTGCAAACATGATTTCAATCTTCGCAGTCATGCAAAATCGCCTAAAAACGTGAAAGCAAACGTGATTAATTAAAATCATAAACATGCATGGTACTGTATAAATTATTGCTGTTCAGTCATATTTATCAAAAAAACAAACAAACAAACAACGCTCCATCCGCATGTGTTTCGTCTGCTGCCATGAAATCTCATTTGAACAGGATGCGTTATGACTCAGCGCTGTGAACGAAACCAGGCCGGCAGTATGGTGTGCTTACATCTCCAACTCTTGTGCCCTGAGAGTCAGGCCAAAGGAAGCACCATTGAAAGCTTATTGGATGCCCCCCCCTCCCCCACCCCCCTTTTTTTTTAAAGACACAACTCCCTTCTTATTTCCTTTTTTCAACAGTTTCTTTGATCCCCCCCTCCCCCCTTTTTTCTCTTTCTATTGTATTTTCTAATCATTTGTATTCGTTCATTTCATTTTTCTCCGTTTTTGTTCTCTTCACAGAACTAACATACTGCTGTTAGTTTGTCTGTGCGTTGACCAATTATTTCTAGTTGCAAAGTGAGACGACTGCAGGAGGAAATTTAAAGAAACCTTAAAAAAAAGTGTTTGAAAGCACTTCGCCTAACAACACGAACAAACGAATCCCAAGACAAAACACGACGCGTTTCGACCTCTTAGATCTTCTTCCGACAAGCTAAACAACACTCAGGGCAACGAAAATGAGAACGAGCCATTACTTATCTGGGTTGAATAGGGAT
>CM031611.1:81765205-81767705 GCA_018398815.1 Conus ventricosus | reverse complement strand
GGTCTGATGTCCAGGATGATGCCGATCCCTGGGCGGTGTCTTGCTTCTCTTCCTGGCTGCAGATGGAAAGGAATCGTAACGATGAGCACGTGCCGTGTTAGTTTATTTGTTTTGTTTCATAAACAACAACAAAAATATAATACCTGGTCCATTACCAATCCTCATATAATTGATTGTAATTTTTTGTTCCATCTCACCCCAGTGGCGTTACGGTACCCCAAAGCCGTTCATTCCCGCTCTTTGTCCACAGCCACACCCTGGATGGCCCTGCCACAGCTTAGCACAAGCAATCCACAGGCAGCAGTCAATGTTAAGGCAACCCACCAGAGGAAACACTGCACTGCTGCCGAGTCAGTTTGGAAGTATCAGTAGTGCCTGTTCTGATCCAATCTATACAGGACACCCCCCCCCCCCCCCCCCTAAACCCTTACTGACGACAGTAATTATTCGGCCGCGGAGCCAGCGTGAGTGAACTCTCTCTCCTCCAGAGGGCGCCACTGCCTTGGTCAAGCGACAGTCTCGTGAATTTAACGATAGCGCGAACTTGACACGAACTCACTCAGGGGACAGGCGTGGAGAGGAGATCGAAACTGAAGCCATCCATAGAGCAGGGCTTGGTATACAAAGCCACAGATTTTGAGACCTTTTTTGAAAAAAAATCCTGATCGATGAGGATGAGCATGATGAAGATGATATCACAGATTTTCATTCCGACCTGAGACTGCATGACATGGCTCTACTCCACCCTTAATTCCAGAATCAACCACACCCGATAGATGCAGACAATTGCAGTGTTGATCTGGAAATCTGGGCGACACTCAGTTAGAGGCGAATCCATTCAGTGGATGGAACTCGACTATGTGGTTCCAATGTTCCCAACTGTGGCCAACTCTGGGTAGGAGCCGGTCGGGGCATTAAAAGTCTCACAAACAAATGGCTCTGATGGAACTCGAATCAACGACTTCCCACCCCGGAATCCGTGAATCTAACCACTACTCCGTGACGGCTGGTACTGACTGTCACTTTTCCAAACAATTCAAATCAAAGGAAAACACTAACAAATAAGTGATGTCAAAGAACTCACCTAGCTATTTTAGACAATTGGTAATTAGGTAAGACATACGTATTGAAGAAGAGAAAAACAGGGAGCAGAAAGTAAGAGAGATGGGGTGAAGGGGTGGTGATAGAGCGAGGTGGGAGAGGGAGTGGGGGGAGATGGTGGTATGAAAAAGAAGGGGTGTGTTGATAAAGTGGCCTCAGGCTCCCTGGTCATGCTCATTTGATCAACAGGTGCGCATCGCCTTGAGATGTCACGACAGACAAGATATTCACTGGAAATTATGTCCACAAGAAAAAAAATTGTTCCAGTGAGATGTGACGAGAGTTGGGAGTGGTCGGTGTTGTCCTTTAGGGGAAGGACGAAAAATATTTTCTCTATTAGAGCTATGTTAAAATTTCACCTCCGCCCTCTCTCTTACTAGTTACGGGAGGAGCAACTTTCCGGTACTTGTCATCGAAAGAAATTTTCATTTTTTTCTCGGGACTGTTAAAATTACTCAAGGGTGGCTCAGGGATAATTCTCCTTAGGCTTGTACTCTTAAAAGTGCTTGTAGCTCCGAGAGACAGAATTAGAGAGAAGTTCAAACATTCAATACTGACTGAACAACAAGGAACTGACACGAGTTAAGTGTACTTTCACACATCAACTTTACTTGTTTATATTCTAATCAATTTCTCTAATTCAGTTCAAGCTTACCCTTTCCCCCCCCCCCCCCCCCCCTTTGTCTAGCTATTAAAGGAGAAACAAAATTCACTGTATGTAATGGCCACACAGTAAAGACCAAGGCGCTTCAATAGAGATTGTCAGTGGAAGTAACACTTGTCAAGTAAAACAAAGACAAAATATTCACTGAAGGCAAGATGTTCACTGAAGGCAACGTCCTCACAACAAAGAGAGCATGGAAGCGCATCTTGTAATTAAAATAATAACAGCAACAACAACAACACTCATATAATAGAGATTGTCAAAGGATGTAAGCTTACCACTTTGTGAAACACACACACACACACACACACACACACACACACACACCAAGATATTCACTGTAAGTAGGCTTAATGCCCCCACGACAAACCTTCTTAAAGTGAAGTAGCGAATCTGACCAACATGGCGCACATGGGATTAATTCCGGAATAACTGACCGCTTAGGTGACGTCGTGTGAGTTAATTACAGAGGACAACACACAGCCCAGGTCAGCAGTGGAGATAATTATGTTCTGGTGGGAAGACCACAGAATGGTCAGTGTGAAGCGAAAGCTATTGAACTTTGTCTGATGAAGTGCAGACATCTTTTGTCCTATAGTCAATGAGACTGCATGAACGAATCCGAACAAAGGGATGTTTATAGCATGAGGAAAAAGCGGAATAAGCACAATTTTCTCTCCCTTTCTCTTTCCTCCCCCCCCCCCCCCCCCCCCCCCCCCTGTTAAGCTTCCCTCC
>CM031611.1:81740205-81755205 GCA_018398815.1 Conus ventricosus | reverse complement strand
GCACCACTGCTGGGCTGATGATGCCTTCTGAACAATTTCCGTCCCTGAGGGGACAGTAATGTCCTGAGGAAGGTCCACTGGTGGGAGGGAACCAGAAAGCGAGAGGTCCGAATGACGGAGACGGAGGGAAGCGCTCCTCGTCCGTGTCCTCTGGTAGTCCGGTAGACAGCGGAGAATAGAACGATCTGAAGGCGTCCATGGTGAGGCCGATCTCTGACTGGCTGCCTCTTTCTGGCTGCAGATGGGGGAGAGAGAACCGTGAGGATTATTAGTAGTCAAAGAGTGCCGTGGAATCTGTTTTTGGTGTTGGTGTTGGTTCTCTGCGCGTCCATGTTCGTTAATCTGTCTGTGGTCACTTCATTTTCCTTTAAAGCTAGTGCGATACTAATCCTATGCAGATTCGGTTGATTTAAAGGTTTTCTGTTGATTTAATGAAATGAAACTTTTTTTTTTTTTGCAACTGCGGCAAAGAAATAGAACTTATGCATTGAATACAATTTTACAAGAAAATTGTCGGTTATGTATTCGGCCACGGAGCCAGCGTGAGTGAACTCTCTCTCCTCCAGAGGGCGCCACTGCCTTGGTCAAGCGACAGTCTCGTGAACTTAACGATAGCAGCGAACTTGACACGAACTCACTCAGGGGACAGGTGTGGAGAGGAGATCGAAACTGAAGCCATCCATAGAGCAGGGCTTGGTATACAAAGCCACAGATTTTGAGACCTTTTTTGAAAAAAAAATTCTGATCGATGAGGATGAGCATGATGAAGATGATATCACAGATTTTCATTCCGACCTGAGACTGCATGACATGGCTCTACTCCACCCTTAATTCCAGAATCAACCACACCCGAGAGATGCAGACAATTGCAGTGTTGATCTGGAAATCTGGGCGACACTCAGTTAGAGGCGAATCCATTCAGTGGATGAAACTCGACTATGTGGTTCTAATGTTCCCAACTGTGGCCAACTCTGGGTAGGAGCCGGTCGGGGCATTAAAAGTCTCACAAACAAATGGCTCTGATGGAAATCGAATCGACGACTCCCCACCAGGAATCCGTGAATCTAACCACTGCTCCGTGACGGCTGGTGCTGACTGTCACTTTTCCAAACAAATTCCAATTAAAGGAAAACACTAACAACAAAGTAATGTCCAAGAACTCACCTTGGTATTTTAGACAACTGGTAAATAGGTAAGACATACGTAGTATTGAAGAAGAGAAAAACAGGGAGCAGAAAGTAAGAGAGATGGGGTGAAGGGTGGTGATAGAGCGAGGTGGCGGAGGGAGTGGGGGGGAGAGACAGTGGTATGAAAAGAAGTGGAGCGTTGATAAAAAGGCCTCAAGCTCCCTGATCATGCTCATTTGGTCAACAGGTGCGCATCGCCTTAAGATGTCACGACAGACAAGATATTCACTGGAAATTATGTCCACAAGAAAAAAAATTGTTCCAGTGAGATGTGACGAGAGTTGGGAGTGGGTCGGTGGTGTCCTTTGGGGGGAAGGACGAAAAAATATTTTCTCTATTAGAATTATGTTAAAATTTCACCTCCGCCCTCTCTCTTACTAGTTATGTGAGGAGCAACTCTCTGGTACTTGTCATCGAAAGAAATTTTCATTTTTTCTCGGGACTGTTAAAATTACTCAAGAGTGGCTCAGGGATAATTCTCCTTTGGCTTGTACTCTGAAACGTGCTTGTAGCTCCGAGAGACAGAATTAGAGATAAGTTCAAACATTCAATACTGACTGAACAGCAAGGAACTGACACGTGTTAAGTGTACTTTCGCCCATCAACTTTACTTGTTTATACAAGGGTGAAATATTCACATCAGTTTCTGTAATTCAGTTCTGGCCGACTCCCCCCCCCCCCCCCCCCCCCCTCCACTTTGTCTAGTTATTAAAGAAGAACAAAAATTCACTGTATGTAATGGCCACACAGTAAAGACCAAGACATTTCAAGAGAGATTGTCAGTGGAAGTAGCCTTTGTTATCAAATAAAACAAAGACAAGATATTCGCTGAAGGTAAGATGCTCACTGAAGGTACTGTTCACACGACAAAGACGTATCAAGAGAGCGTGGAAGCGCATCTTGTAATCAAAATCATAACAGCAACAACAGCAACACTCGTATAATAGAGATTGTTAAAGGATGTAAGCTTACCCATTTGTGACACACATACACACACACACACACACACACACACACACACACACACACACCAAGATATTCACGGCAAGTAGGCTTAATGTCCCCACGACTAACCTACTTTAAGTGAAATAGCAAATCTGACCAACATGGCGCACATGTGATTAATTCCAGAATAACTGACCACTGGACGTCGTGTGAGTTAATTACAGAGGACAGCACACAGCCCAGGTCAGCAGTGGAGCTATGTTCTGGTGGGAAGGCCACAGAATGGTCAGTGTGAAGCGAAAGCTACTGAACTTTCACTGATGAAGTGCAGACATCTTTTGTCCTATAGTCTGTGAGACTGTATGAACGAATGAACGAACAAAGGGATGTTTATAGCATGAGGAAAAAGCGGAATAAGCACAATTTTCTTTCCCTTTCTCTTTTTTTTCCTGTTAAGCTTCACTCCCTCAACAACAGAAATATGTACCTAAGAAAGTACAAAAAATGATGGCAGTTTTATACATGATATGAAAGAAAAATTAACAAAATGTGTATACTAATCATCAGCATGTGTACAAAAAATATTTACCTGTCCAAAGGCAGTTCACAAATGCACACGCGGCTATTATTTAAAAAAAACAACAACAAATAAACCAAAACCAAACTAAACTAAATCAAGACATGTAACTGCATGCAAGAGAAAGAGAACGAGAAGGCAAGATTTGAGTTGGCGAGAGAGTGCGAGAAAGAGTGAGAGTACACTTATCACGTTTTCACTCGTGGGGTTCAACTCAGCGAGTCACACAAAGAGCTCACGTCCGTTTCAGCGATCGAATTTCTTCGGCAAGACGGAGATCTCTGACAACTCTGTCCGCCAATCAGATTTAAGCGGCGGGGAGGGTTGTGTCGGAGATGCGATAAAGGGGCAAGAATGAGATTAGAAGGTTCTTAGTAATTAAAGAGTCAATACACAGATACTCCTTTATCTCTAATCTCAAGTATGGTTCCTATATCTATGGGATTTTTGTTTGTTTGTTTTGTTTTCGATCAAGACAAACCAGACGACGTCGGCCCACTTTCCCCGCCTTCCAAGACTGGAGAGTTTTCCGGATCCCCAGGAAGATGACTATCAGCGATGTCAGATTAGAGATTGCAAAACGTGAAAGAACGAAGCATATCCACACAATTTTGAACTGAACCAGACTAGACAACGTGCAGTTTGTTGTTTGGCTGTCTAACGGCCTGTGGACACTGCGGTGCAGTGGTATTATATACCACGCAGATTCTTCACCGTATACAGTCGTATACACGTTCGTGTGCGCGCGAGTGTGTGTGTGTGTGTGTGTGTGTGTGTGTGTGCGTTCGTTTGTTTGATGTATCCCAGTCTCCTTTCTTCTCACATTCTTTTTTCTTTTTCAATTATCTTTTAAAAAATTTTAAGTTTTTTTTCTTCCAGTGTGGCCTCCATCCTCTTTTTTTTCCCACTTTCTTTTTTTCCCCACTTTCTTTTTTTCCCACTTTCTTTTTTCCCCTTCTTCTTGTCCGTTGACACTCGTTCACCATGAAAGTCTGTATGTTCTAATTATTGGCTGCCATGCGCATGCAGAGATTAATCATTTGGCGTATAATACACAGCGTCTGGGTTTATTTCTGTTAGTGTGCTGATTTTTTCGTTGTGTTTGTGACCAAAAAAAAGGGACACACACACACACACACACACACACACACACACGCATGCGCGCGCGCGCACACACACACACACACACACACACACACACACAAACACATACATGCGGGCACACACTCACAAACACAGGTGCGAGTGCGCCCGCGTGCTCTCGTGCGCGGGGAAAAATAAGAAAGATTGGCTAATGAAAGCTTCGGTAATGCAAATCAAATGTACAAAAGTGTAGAGAATGTGGTGAATAATACGTTGATGAATGTGAATTTCCCCCCACAACGCACTAGTGTACGATAATTTCTTAATGAACAACATTCTAGTGTACGATAATTTCTTAATGAACAACGCTCTAGTGTACGATAATTTCTTAATGAACAACGCACTAGTGTACGATAATTTCTTAATGAAAACGCTCTAGTGTACGATGATTTCTTAATCAACAACGCTCTAGTGTACGATAATTTCTTAATCAACAACGCACTAGGGGCCTAGTGTACGATAATTTCTTAATGAACAACGCTCTAGTGTACGATAATTTCTTAATGAACAACGCTCTAGTGTACGATAATTTCTTAATGAACAACGCTCTAGTGTACGATAATTTCTTAATGAACAACGCTCTAGTGTACGATAATTTCTTAATGAACAACGCACTAGCGTACGATATTTTCTTCATGAACAACGCACTAGTGTACACTTACCTCTAAATGAACAGCTGAACAGCAGACAATACCTTCTGAATGGACAACCACGTGGTGAACGATAACCTCGTGACAAAGACCTCCGTCTCTTCGGCAATCCCACACGCCCAGTGAGGTACGAGTCACAGGACCTCTCAGACGCCAGTGGCAAGTTGGCCACTAGAGAACTTCAGCAGCCCGCGTTAGCCACCGGCGTCCTTAGGGAATCCCCTTTTTCTCTCATAGAGGCGATGTGCGCATGCGCAACCTTGTGGAAGCGATCTTTACGAGCCCAATTGTCTGCTTTATAATCGGTAAGTACTTCCAATTTGTTAACAAAAACATTAGTCTACACATTTCCTGTTGTATTACACGGTATGTCACGGTGCTAAAAGCCCAAAAGAATCACTACAAAGTAAAATGTAAGCTGAATCGATTCGACGACAAAATTGGCGGAACGTTTGGCCTAGACTCAGTCAGTCGTTTATTTGTCATAGAAAACCCAAGGAGGCCTGTCGCGGTCAAATTCGTTGTGGTTGTCTTAAACTGTGGAGTTTTGCCGTTACCATTAGCAACTACACGTTATGACGTCATTCTTGGCTAAGGTCGTATACCAGCAACCTAAGCTGGTATACCAGCAACGAATTTGACTGGAGCAACGAATTTGACCGCGACAGGCCTATGAAGCCCCTAAACCTTGGTTGTTTTGAATCTGTAAATTTTTGTTTACTCCAGTAGAACAACAACATGATACTCCATGTGGAATTATTTGTAGTCTACGTGAAATGTGTCAGTGCATACGAGCACATTTGTTGATCTAGATCACAACTGTCAGGCCCATGTTTACATGGCAATCAGCAGCTGGATTAAAACTCGTGTGTGTGTGTGTGTGTGTGTGTGTGTGTGTGTGTGTGGTGTGTGTGTGTGTGTGTGTGTGTGTGTGTGTGTGTGTGTTTGTATGTGTGTATGTGATTTACTAGTTTTTTTTTTTCCATTAGCCCCATCTAGTATCTATAGGACTAAGTGGCAAGAGAAGTTATTTCTTGTGTTCTTGTTTATTTTGTGTGTGTGTGTGTGTGTGGTGTGTGTGTGTGTGTGTGTGTGTGTGTGTGTGTGTGTGTGTGTGTATATATACAGGGGACGCCACTCTTCCAAAGTACAGCAGACGACTCCGGACGCTGCTAACACGCCAACATAGAACAGCGGGGCTGTAGGGCGGAAGCCGTGTTTGACATCACGCGACGAAGACGCTGATTGAACGAAAGTCGCTGCTAAAGTTCTCTACAATCTGATTGGGGGCGGAGAGTAAAGGGAAATAATGGAGGATCGCTTCTCAAAGAACAACTGATCAGAGATGAAGCCAGTTTCGTCTCTAAAGTCTTATACTAGAGAAAGACAATTCTTTATTCAAACAACAGAAGATCACTTCTCTCTGAACACCCGGGAACTGAAACGTAACTTTTCTATAAACAAAATGGGGTGGATAAAC
The DNA here is from genome assembly GCA_018398815.1 of Conus ventricosus. Lineage (NCBI taxonomy): Eukaryota > Metazoa > Mollusca > Gastropoda > Neogastropoda > Conidae > Conus > Conus ventricosus. The sequence goes on along the minus strand of CM031611.1, from coordinate 81,749,223 downwards.
GTTTCTTTTCTTTTTTTTTTCTTCTTTTTTTTTTTAAATTTTAACCAATGTCATCCGATGCATACAGTACGGACGTGAAAGGTGAAATTTACTTCATATCATTTTGAGGCTCTTAAGGACAAATTAAACCCAAGATCGAAGATTCCAGGGGTGCGTTCTGTGTTCAGGTAATCTCAAATCTGATAATCTCTCTCTCTCTCTCTCTCTCTCTCTCTCTCTCTCTCCCCCTGTGTGTGTGTGTGTGTGTGTGTGTGTGTGTGTGGTGTGTGTGTGTGTGTGTGTGTGTGTGTGTGTGTAGTCTCACTGTCCTCCATCACTGACTGGCCCGTGTGGTGGGTGCATGGGCTTTTCCTTCTTTCCCTATTTTCCTTCTTTCTTTCTTCTTTTCTTCTTCTTCGTCGTTTTTTTTTCTTCTTCTTCTTCGTCTCCTTCATTTCACATTATATTGATTAGGTGTTAGGCGAGATTTATTCTTCCCTGTCCCAAATCGTGCACTGGTGAGTTGATTTTAACGTGGTGACAGCCCTGATGTGGCCCTTTGCGGTCGGCTGGGCTATAAGCAACATTATCTTATCTCCCGAATCGTGCACAAAAAAATGTTTCACTTGAAATACGTTCTCTCTCTCTCTCTCTCCTTCTCTCTCTCTCTCTCTCTCTCTCTCTCTCTCTCTCTCTCTCTCTCTCTCTGTTTATGCGTAAATGCGCACACGCGCGTCTAGTCTGTATGTAAATGTGTTTGTGTTTCAAGCTGAATCATTAGTCCCATGCCCCCCCCCCCTCCCCCCAAACAAACAGCTGAAACCATAGGACTCAGCTTTTCCCAGGAGCTGTCTCTTCTGTCTTCCCTTGTCTCATCCTCGGTGTCATATCAGACACAGTCCTTCCACCACACCCATTCTCCCATAGACAAACAGCACAACGCAACTGCTGGCAGTCCACGTGAAGATATCGGTATCACGGCCACCATACGATAACCCACCAGAGGAGACACTGCCATGCCCGCATTAAGGCACAGGCATTCAGACTTGGGTCGTCAGGCTCACAGGTCATTTTCAGGTCTCCTCAGAAGAAGACCAGGAAATGGTGCATGAGAGCAAAAAACCGGCTGCCTAGAGAAGATGCAAACCAGAACGAGAAGTAATAATAAAGGGAGAAATCGAGATCGATGAGACGAAATGGTGAAAGGTGAGATGTGAGGAGACTACGTGACCGAAATATTCCAAACGAAACAAACGAACAAAAATGAAAAAAAGAAAGAAAGAGAAAAAGAAAAAGACAAAAGCGCACCACTAGCGAGCACGAACGCGTAAAGCACGCGTGCTCCCATCCTAACACGCACACACACACACACACACACACACACACACACACACACACACACACACACACACGAATGCGAATGTTATCATTCATTTTCTTTATTATTACACTGTCGAAGTGAGATTACACCAGCAACAGACATTGGTTGGAAGACACACACATTCACTCTCTCTCTCTCTCTCTCTCTCTCTCTCTCTCTCTCTCTCTCTCTCTTTCTCTCTCTCACACACACACACACGCGCGCGCGAGCGCGCGCGCGCGCACGAGCACACACACACGCACACACACACACACGAACACAATGTGCGCGCACGCACACACACACACACACACACACACACACACATTTTTTTTTTTTTCTGAACACACACACACACACACACACACACACACCCTACCCACCACAGAGAGAGAGAGGAGAGAGAGAGAGAGAGAGAGAGAGAGAGAGAGAGAGAGAGAGAGAGACAGAGAGAGACAGAGAGAGAGAGAGTCCGGACTGGTTTACTAAATTTTCAATCGAGTTTACGAACCTTTTGATTTTAGATACACACACACACACACACACACACACACACACACACACACACACACACGAGAAAAAAGTTAAATTTATATAAAAGTATTTCACTTTAACAGCCTTCACCTAAGCAAAATTAGAACGGTCTGCGACAACTTTTTCTCTTTGGTCTTTTTGAACATTTTAAAGACCTTTCGTTTCTATGCTTTTTTGTTTGTTTCTTTGTTTTTGTAAATCTATCTGTGAAATGGTGATAAAAATAACTCTATGAAAAGTAAAAAAAGACCAAAAACCCAACAGTTTTCGAGGCTTTGACTAGGTGGTAAACACATGTTTTGGGTTAACTCTATACACAACGCACACACACAAACTTTCCCTCTCGCACACACACAAACTTTCACTCTCTCACACACACACACACACACACCCACCCCCACCCACCCACCCACCCACCACCCCAAACAGTTTTCCAGGCTTTGACTAGGTGGTAAACACATGTTGTGAGTTAACTCTATAATAATAATAATAATAATGTGCATTTCTTGCGCCTAATCTTTAAAAGCCCTAAGCGCTTACAATAAAGAGCAAATAAATGAAGAGAAGCAACCAATATGATAAACAACAAAAGGCAATCTTCCAAACACACACACACACAATATTTCTACATGCTTAAGCTGAGCACACAAACACACACACACACACACACACACACACCACACATGTACACAATCACACAAACACACACACACATACGCCAGGTGTAGGGTACATCTGCTCTCGACAGAAAGAGCGGAAGGGTCATGACTGGAAGAGGGTAGTCTTAAGAGAAGACTTGAAGGAAGAGAGGGAAGTCGCAGAGCGGAGAGACAAAGGGAGGTTATTCCAACAACAGGGGGCCTGGAAAGAGAACGAACGTTCACCGAGGGTCCTAGTGCGGAAGCGAGGAATTTGGAGAAGAGAAGTGTCAGAGGAAGAACGTAGCTGTCTAAAAGGTTTGTAGGTATTCAGAAGATCAGCAAGATAGGATGGGGCTAGACCACTGAGCGATTTGTAGCAAAGCAAAGAAAGCTTGTATTCAATTCTTTTGCCTACTGGGAGCCAGTGGAGAAAATCAAGCAAGGGAGCCGAGTGAGAAAATTTGGAGCGTTTCAATACTAGTCGGGCAGCACTGTTTTGAATTTTCTGCAGTTTGCCAAGAAGATTCTGTGGGCAACCAGCAAGAAGAGAATTACAGTAATCCAAGCGAGAAAGAACAAAAGCAGAAATGAGAGTTTTGGTGGCATCATCCGAGAGAAGATGACGAACAGAAGAAATACGGCGAAGTTCCAGATAGCAAGCACGACAGACAGAGGAAATTTGACTTTGAAAGGATAGAGTTTGGTCCAGTGTGATCCCAAGATTACGGACAGTTGAAGAAGTCCGAATGACTGAATTATCTAGTTGGACAGATGAGGGAAGGCAGTTTGTAGACAATAATCTTTTAGATGCTATGAAAATCAGTTCGGTCTTGTCGTTGTTCAGTTGAAGTTTGTTGTCAGTCATCCAAGCTTTGATATCAGAGAAACATGCCTGAGTTCGTTCAATGATAGAAGGAGCTGAGAAATATCGTCAGAGGTGTAGATTTGGTTGTCGTCAGAGAAACAGTGGTGGGAGATGCCATGATGAGTGACAATGTCAGAGATAGGCTGTGAATAAAGAACGAAGAGAATGGGGCCCAAGACTGAGCCCTGGGGGACTCCATACTCCAAGTCAGCTGACTGAGAAGAGAAACCATTCACAGAGACAGTCTGAGTACGACCACAAAGATAGGATCTAAACCAGGAAAGAGCTGTGCCAGAGATGCCAAATGTATGCTCAAGCCTAGACAGAAGGGTACATACAAACGCACAAACATATGCACACACACACGCACTCTCTCTCTCTCAGAGCGACAGGACGGATCCACAGCAGAGGGAGGCTCTGATGTGTCTCCACACCTTCCGCCCGGGTCTCCTGTGCGCGGGAGGGGACATGTCCGGCTCGGTGTGGACCAGGTTCCGCCGTTCCTCTGGCCTAGCCTGGGCTGTAAGGGAAAACAACACATGGGATGACAGCTGTGGAGAGAGAATGGCCTAGCCTGGGCTGTAAGGGAAAACAACACATGGGATGACAGCTGTGGAGAGAGAATGGCCTAGCCTGGGCTGTAAGGGAAAACAACACATGGGATGACAGCTGTGGAGAGAGAATGGCCTAGCCTGGGCTGTAAGGGAAAACAACACATGGGATGACAGCTGTGGAGAGAGAATGGCCTAGCCTGGGCTGTAAGGGAAAACAAACACATGGGATGACAGCTGTGGAGAGAGAATGGCCTAGCCTGGGCTGTAAGGGAAAACAACACATGGGATGACAGCTGTGGAGAGAGAAAAAAAAAAACCCGCACACACTTTTCTCTCTCACGCATGTATACACATACACTACAAGTCTCTCCAACACACAGAACGTACCTCTGTCCTTCTTAGTCTGTCTCCTCTGTCCCGTTCCCTCCCTTCTTTGCTCTCCCCGCACGTTGGCAGCACACAGCTCTTCCTCCACCGTCTGCTCCCAGGCGTCTAGGGCCTCCTCCAGGTCGTCGCAGTTGTAGGGCACACTCTCGTCCCCGATGCTCCTGGACTTCCGCCTGCCAGAAAACAAATGGGCAGCTTCCAGGTCGTTCTGACGCCTGTGGACTTGGAGTCACCGCCCTTGGAACGATCCCCAGGTGGGGGGACTCGAGGAGGAATGGTGATGTCTTTGTGAGGCGCCACTGCTGGGCTGATGCCTTCCGAAGAATTTCTGTCCCTGAGGGGAGAGTAATGTCCTGAGGAAGGTCTACTGGTGGGAGGGAACCAGAAAGCCAGAGGTCCGAATGTCGGAGATGGAGGGAAGCGCTCCGCAGGCACTGCGAAATCCACATCCGTGTCCTCTGGTAGTCCGGTAGACAGCGGAGAATAGAACGATCTGAAGGCGTCCATGGCGAGGCAGATCTCTGGACTGGCTGCAGATGGGGGAGAGAGAGAAACGTGAGAATCTGTAGTGAAAGGGTGCCGTGGAATCTGTTTCCTGTTTTTGGTGTTGGTGTTGTTTCTCCGCGCGTCCATGTTCGTTAATCTGTCTGTGGTCACTTCATTGTCCTTTTAAAGCTAGTGCAACACTAATCCTATGCAGAGTCGGCTGATTTAAGGGTTTTCATTTGTTCTAATGAAATGAAACCTTTTTTTTTATGTGGCAACTGCGGCAAAGAAATAGAACTTATGCATTGAATACAATTTTACAAGAAAATTGTCGGTTATGTAAGATGTGTGAAATGCAAGATGTAAGATTATGGTGAGAAAATAAGAGAGAGAGAGAGAGAGAGAGAGAGAGAGAGAGAGAGAGAGAGAGAGACAGAGACAGACACACAGACAGACAGACAGACAGACAGACAGAGAGAGAGAGAGACAGAGACAGAGACAGAGAGACAGACAGAGAGAGGATATTCGCTGTACCCTTAGTGACGTCCGCAAGACATAAAAGCTACGTTAAAGAACGATTGCAAACCTTACTAAAAACAAACGAACAAAGAAAAACTAGCCAAGGAACAATTCATAACTACGTCAGATTGTATGTGTTTTTATACAAATACACCAAACATGAATCACAAGATCAATAGAGTACTCTAAACATCAAACGACAAGAATTTTTGTCAAGTTTTAGACGCAGCGGAAACACTTACACACACAACACAACTCAACCACACAACACAACACACACAACACACAATACACACACACACACACGCGCGCGCCAAAAGTATCCACAAAACAATACTCCCCAGACCATGTCACAGAAACAAAACAATATTCCATATCAAATCTCTATGACCAAAACATACCCAATATCACACAGTCAGTATAAACAAAACATACCCCAAACACACATCATATGACACACACAACACACACCCCAATATCACACAGTCAGTATGAACAAAACATACTCCCAATCACACAGTCAGTAGAAACAAAACAGTACTCCCCATATCACAGTCAGTATGAAACAAAACAGTACTCCCCATATCACACAGTCAGTATGAAACAAAACAGTACTCCCCATATCACCAGTCAGTATGAAACAAAACAATACTCCCATATCACAGTCAGTATGAAACAAAACAGTACTCCCCATATACACAGTCAGTATGAAACAAAATAGTACTCCCCATATCACAAGTCAGTATGAAACAAAACAGTACTCCCAATACCCACAGTCAGTATGAAACAAAACAATACTCCCCCAATCACAGTCAGCATGAAACAAAAAATACTCCCCACATCACAGTCAGTATGAAACAAAACAATACTCCCCAATCACACAATGAGTATGAAACAAAACAGTACTCCCACATCACAGTCAGCATGAAACAAAACAATACTCCCCACATCACAGTCAGTATGAAACAAAACAATACTCCCCACATCACACAATGAGTATGAAACAAAACAGTACTCCCCACATCACAGTCAGCATGAAACAAAACAATACTCCCCACATCACAGTCAGTATGAAACAAAACAATACTCCCCACATCACACAATGAGTATGAAACAAAACAGTACTCCCCACATCACAGTCAGCATGAAACAAAACAATACTCCCCACATCACGCAATACGTATGAAACAAAACAGTACTCCCTATGGCACACATTTAGCATGAAATGACAATGAAGGAGAAACTTTCACATATGTAACTTTTCAGGAGTGTTTCGTTTTGTATTTTCCTATGAAAGGTTTTCACTATGTCTGCAGAAGACGTATTTGTCGAATTTTTGTTCGTCTGTTTAATATTTTCTGTTAAAATGATCATTAGTTTGAACTTTTTTTGTTTTCAGAGTGTACTTGGGCGGTTTTCGATAATGCTGCTCAATAGTCCAGTTCATGTCCAGACATTTGTAACCCGTGTCCTTTGGGGTTTTAAATTTCTGTAGTTTTGGTGAACTTGAACTCTTAATAACCCTCCCTTTTCTTGGGTTACAATGTTGGGTGAGGTGCGTGCTTGTTAAGTATCTTTGTTTCTAGTTACTCAAACACAATTTCCAATATAACAGACTGGACTCCACAAACAGAGTAAAAAACAATACAAAGTGTTTGTTTGAATAACAGGGACTAACTAAAAGTAAGCCACAAAAAAAAAGGAAACAAAAAGAAACAAACCTTCCCAGATCAGCCCAAAATATTTCCTTTCCAACAGTATGGCCTATCCATACACAACCACAGGGAAATATTTTTTTTTTAAACAGCTGAGATCCAGAGAACTTTTTAGAGTTTTACAGAATTTAGAGCTTCAAAGTTTTCAAAGAATTTGAAGTGATTTTTTAAGTTTTTAATCTTTGAGTCTTAAGAGCCATTAGGAGTTAAATAAGAAACCAGTACTGACAACCAAAAACAAAACCAAGGGTCTCAAGCCAAAAGAAAAATCGTCTGAAAAACAACACAAAACAGTGATTTTTCTGTCTGATCTCTCCACATTAATTTCTTCCATTAAATCAATGGCTACACATAATCCTGAAAAGACAACCCTGGCTGAAAAGAAAAGTTAAAACTACAACCCATAACATCTTAAACATATTAAAAATACACTTGCAAAATCAACAAACACATGTTACAAGAAAACTGAAAACAATGTGAAATAAATATGCCAATAAACTGACTTTCCCTGGTCCTCTGCTTTTTACAGTAGGGAGACCAGTCAGTGAGTCGCATGTCACCCATGCCACATGGAAATTTTCCCTTTGTCTCTGACCACATGTTTCACAACCCTGCCATTTTGCCAAACAGCATGGTCATAAATCGCTTTGTCATCCCGTGTTATCTTTTGCCTGTACAAGATTTTTCCCATGAGGAAAATCAAACAAAGTATCAACACTGTCACATCTCCATGTCACAGCGTACTCAACATTTTGATACGAGGTGTGTTTCCCACAACACCTCATGTCACCCCATTTTCGTCGCTCCTGCGCCCTTCCAATATTAATTTTCCAATGGTCATCAATTTCCAAACAGGTATCTCACTTTATTTTTTCCCCTCTGTTATTTACCAGCACATTTATGTTGTTTTTCCACAAGAATTATACAAAACAATGAACACAAATCCCATCATATCTTTGAGAGCAACTTGCCCTAATTCAGATCAAATACACATGGACAAAATCAGCACAGATCTTACCAATACAATACACAATAAAAATTCTCACATTCTGAATAAACCATAATTCAGAACATCAAACCAGAATCCTTTCCAAAACGTTTACATTCTACTATAAACTATTTCATACCAGTGTCCACAGGTGAAAAGTAGGTTGCATGAAGGCTTGCTACACTCTAGTCACAAAGGCCTACCAGTCTTTGTTCAGTCTACCTAGAACCATGTGGCCAACCCTGTGCAAATTTCATTTCTTTTCCAACTCTTTCCTTCTTTGGGAAAAACTTTTAAGGCTAACCATTTAGTTACTTAGTTCCTTTTTCCCCCTATACCATAATGAAGCCTGCAATATAAACAAATGTATAAATTCAATTTCAAAACAAGACGGTCACCCACCTCTGCTGGTAGTGGCAGACAGCAGCCCTAAAGCCCTCTCAGCTTGTTCTGGTTGCAGCTGGGCTGGGCCTCTGCGGTTCTTTTTATAACAGGAGAGACACACATGGTCACTCAAACAGGAAGTCACATGGGCGCCTACACAGGAAATAATCATTTCCTTGTTCTAATTGGAAATTATTTAAAAACCTTCCTTTCTATTTAAATGAGTGATCCTTAATTTATACAACTAGTAAAGATGTCCTAGAATGTTATAATAATAGAAATCCCGAATACAATTTATTAATTTGTTTGTTTGTTTATTTTCTGCGGGACTACTACCTGCTTAGTAGAAATTGCCACCAAACTATACATACAGCAGTATCTGTGCAATTTTCGACTTTTTTTGTGTTGTTTACACTAATGTTTTGCAGAACCAACCTGGCTGTAATCAACCACGGAAATTCCTTATTTTATGTGGGGGGTTACACATTTTATGTATTTTCCTGTAGGAAGTAGGCCTACACATGGCAACAAATGTTGTAGAACCAGTGACAAAAAGGTCGCCATTCATATTTTCAGAAACAATGGCAATGAAATAATAGAAGTTTT
>CM031611.1:81727705-81735205 GCA_018398815.1 Conus ventricosus | reverse complement strand
ATTTGGTTGGCTGGTTTGACTGGTTGGCTGCTTGTTGGTATTTGGTTGGCTGGTTTGACTGGTTGGTTGCTTGTTGGCATTTGGGTGGCTGGTTTGACTGGTTGGTTGCTTGTTGGAATTTGGGTGGCTGGTTTGACTGGTTGGTTGGTTGTTAGTATTTGGTTGGCTGGTTTGACTGGTTGGTTGGTTGTTAGTATTTGGTTGGCTGGTTTGACTGGTTGGTTGGTTGTTAGTATTTGGTTGGATGGTTTGACTGGTTGGTTGGTTGGTTGTTAGTATTTGGTTAGATGGTTTGAGTGGTTGGTTGGTTGCTTGTATTTGGTTGGCTGGTTTGACTGGTTGGTTGGTTGTTAGTATTTGGGTGGCTGGTTTGACTGGTTGGTTGCTTGTTAGTATTTGGTTGGTTGGTTTGACTGGTTGGTTGCTTGTTGGCATTTGGTTGGTTGGTTTGACTGGTTGGTTGCTTGTTAGTATTTGGTTGGTTGGTTTGACTGGTTGGTTGCTTGTTGGCATTTGGTTGGTTGGTTTGACTGGTTGGTTGCTTGTTAGTATTTGCTTGGTTGGTTTGACTGGTTGGTTGCTTGTTGGCATTTGGTGGCTGGTTTGACTGGTTGGTTGGTTGGTAGTATTTGGTTGGCTGGTTTGACTGGTTGGTTGGTTGTTAGTATTTGGTTGGCTGGTTTGACTGGTTGGTTGGTTGTTAGTATTTGGTTGGCTGGTTTGACTGGTTGGTTGGTTGTTAGTATTTGGTTGGATGGTTTGACTGGTTGGTTGCTTGTTGGCATTTGGTTGGTTGGTTTGACTTGTTGGTTGCTTGTTAGTATTTGGTTGGATGGTTTGACTGGTTGCTTGTTAGTATTTGGTTGGATGGTTTGACTGGTTGGTTGCTTGTTGGCATTTGGTTGGTTGGTTTGACTGGTTGGTTGCTTGTTGGCATTTGGGTGGCTGGTTTGACTGGTTGGTTGGTTGGTAGTATATTGGTTGGCTGGTTTGACTGGTTGGTTGGTTGTTAGTATTTGGTTGGCTGGTTTGACTGGTTGGTTGGTTGTTAGTATTTGGTTGGCTGGTTTGACTGGTTGGTTGGTTGTTAGTATTTGGTTGGTTGGTTTGACTGGTTGGTTGCTTGTTAGTATTTGGTTGGTTGGTTTGACTGGTTGGTTGCTTGTTAGTATTTGGTTGGCTGGTTTGACTGGTTGGTTGGTTGTTAGTATTTGGTTGGTTGGTTTGACTGGTTGGTTGCTTGTTAGTATTTGGTTGGTTGGTTTGACTGGTTGGTTGCTTGTTAGTATTTGGTTGGTTGGTTTGACTGGTTGGTTGCTTGTTAGTATTTGGTTGGTTGGTTTGACTGGTTGGTTGGTTGGTTGTTAGTATTTGGTTGGCTGGTTTGACTGGTTGGTTGGTTGTTAGTATTTGGTTGGCTGGTTTGACTGGTTGGTTGCTTGTTAGTATTTGGTTGGCTTGTTTGACTGGTTGGTTGGTTGTTAGTATTTGGTTGGCTGGTTTGACTGGTTGGTTGGTTGGTAGTATTTGGTTGGATGGTTTGACTGGTTGGTTGGTTGTTAGTATTTGGTTGGCTGGTTTGACTGGTTGGTTGGTTATTAGTATTTGGTTGGCTGGTTTGACTGGTTGGTTGCTTGTTAGTATTTGGTTGGCTGGTTTGACTGGTTGGTTGGTTGTTAGTATTTGGTTGGCTGGTTTGACTGGTTGGTTGGTTGGTTGTTAGTATTTGGTTGGCTGGTTTGACTGGTTGGTTGGTTGTTAGTATTTGGTTGGCTGGTTTGACTGGTTGGTTGGTTGGTTGCTAGTATTTGGTTGGATGGTTTGAGTGGTTGGTTGGTTGCTTGTTAGTATTTGGTTGGATGGTTAGAGTGGTTGGTTGGTTGCTTGTTAGTATTTGGTTGGATGGTTAGAGTGGTTGGTTGGTTGCTTGTTAGTATTTGGTTGGCTGGTTTGTCTGGTTGGTTGGTTGTTAGTATTTGGTTAGCTGGTTTGACTGGTTGGTTGGTTTGCTTGTTGGCATTTGGTTGGCTGGTTTGACTGGTTGGTTGCTTGTAAGTATTTGGTTGGCTGGTTTGAATGGTTAGTTGCTTGTTTGTATTTGATTGGTTTGACTGGTTGGTTGCCTGTTTGTATCTAGTTGGCTGGTTTGACTGGTTGGTTGCCTGGTTGTATCTAGTTGGCTGGTTTGACTGGTTGGTTGCTTGTCAGTATCCGGTGGATTGGTACGACTGGTTGGTTGGTTATCAGTATTTTGGTTGGATGGTTTGACCGGTTGGTTGGTTGTGAGTATCTGGTGGGTTGGTATGACTGGTTGGCTGGTTGTGAGTATTTGGTGGACTGGTATAACTGGTTGGCTGGTTGTTAGTATTTGGTGGGCTTTGATGACTGGTTGGCTAGTTGTTAGTATTTGGTGGCCTGGTATGACTGACTAGTTGCTTGTTAGTATTTGGTGGGTTGGTTTATTAGTTGGCTGATCTTTTTCTTTCTTTTCTTTTTCTTTTCTTTGCTATTGTTGAAGGTGGTGTTGGCTGTGATTTGGTTTGTTTGTTCCTTTGTTTCCAGAAGGGGTGGGGTGGGGTGGGGAGAATAACTCTTAGAAATATAAAGACCTGTAAAAACAAAAAGAGATGATGATATTACCCCACCCCCAACCCCCCACTCTTGCCGCTGGTGCACCCCCTTCCTCTTATCCTCCTTCTCTCCATCCCTTTCACCACCACCACCACCACCACACTGTAAAGTGGCTTTACCTATTCCCTCACCAGAGCAAAACTTTACTCTCCCCTCTCTTCCTCAGCCTCTTGTCTCCTTACCACCTGCCTCTCTCTGTCTCTGTCTCTGTCTGTCTGTCTGTCTGTCTGTCTGTCTCTGACTCTGTCTGTCTGTCTGTCTGTCTGTCTGTCTGTCTGTCTGTCTCTGCCTCTGTCTGTCTGTCTGTCTGTCTGTCTGTCTGTCTGTCGGTGTCACGGACAAAAATAGACAACCGAATTCGTGGTTAGTCGCCAGCCAGTTTGTTTGGACATAAGCTCCAACTCAAATATCCTGGGCGCCAGGTAGACGGCCTCATGTGTCGGGCCGACGCCTTCAAGCATCGCCTCAGCCAATTTGGGCACAGCGAGGAGGCTAATCCTAATCCTCCACGGAGACGGTCCGGTCCACCCAGACAGACTAAGCGCTTGGCCGACGCCTCGATGTCGGCCCAGACGGATCTCAACGCCTGGGCCAGACTGATCTAGCCAATTTGTAGGACCAGTGTCCACAATTAAGTCGACGTCGCTGGAAGGAAGAGAGAGACAGAGAGACAGAGAGGAAGAGGTTCTGGGTGTAAGCTCTGCAGGAGAGAAGAGCAGAGAGATGAGGGGAGGAGAGAAGAGAACCAAGTTGAGGCATTAGCACGAGATAGAGTCTGCAGAGGGAGGACTAAGAAGAGATGTTGAGTGAGAGAGAGAGTTGCTAACTGATGAAGAGAAAAAGAAAGAAAAGGAAAAGAAAAGAAAAGCAACCATGTCCATTTGATAGAGCAGACTAGAAGAGAGAGAGAGAGAGAGCGCAATGCGTTAATGCAGGAAGAAAGAAAGGAGAACAGATCGATGTCTGATAGTCACTGTTCCATCTGAACCGGGGTTCGACCTCATACCTGGCAGTGCCACTTCATCGGCATTCCAACCTGACCAACGCCAGCGGTCTAACCTGACCAGTGCCAGCAGTCCAACCTGACCAGTGCCGGCGGTCCAACCTGACCAGTGCCAGCAGTTGTGTCGTGCTTGTGAAAGTGACAGTGAAAAGAAGAAAAAAAAGGAAAAGAAAAGACAGTGATTCGTGAATAGTTAAGATCACCTGGCCAGGTAAAGTAGAAATCTGTTTATACCCGGGTTAGTTAAATGATGATTTAGATAAATGGTTTTGTGAAGTTCAAGGAAAGAGAGAATGTTTTATTTGTTTGATTCCATATGCATTGATATTTCTTTCTATGATCATGTGTAGTAAAGTTACAGACTTTACTAGTGGTTTGATGTGACGAATGCATGATATATGAATGAGATTGTAAGCAAGCTGTGAGTGTGTTTGGGCTGTGCGCTAGTCCTTCCTCCACTGACATACCCCGAGGTTGACAATTTATTGGCGAGCCTGCCAGGATATTCTGGCCCATTTATTATAATTGTTCAACTTCTCAGAGAGGAAGCTGGGTGGGATTCAAGTATTGTAATCCTAAGACAAGGTAGTGTCTTACTGTATGTTCCCAAGGTAGTTAAATACTAGGCTTGGCATTGCTTCCAAGATAGTTAACACTAGGCTTGGCATTTCAGCCCCAGAGTACTTATTTCGCACAGATTGCCTATAATTCGCTCTCATAGTTGGGTCAGGCGCTGGGGTCTTATAAAAACTAATTACGTTGTCCCAAGCTAATATTATCATTCATAGGATTGTGCTATTACGTCACTCGTGTCGGTAACCACCAGTTTGGCTGTCGTAGGAATAAAATCTTGTTAAAAAAAAAAGAGGATATAATGGCAGAAGAAAAGAACACCCCTATTGAACAACTTGTGAGCGTCGCTCATGATTTAGGCTACTCGGAGAAAGAGTTGCGAGCATTCGTTGAAACCCAACAAAAGATGGAAAGAGATGAACGAGCGGAAAGACGCCGTGTTGCAGTAGAAATAGCAGAGCAGGAAAGGATTAAAGCTAGTGAAACGCAGGAAACAGAAAGATTAAGGATTCAGGCTAATGATAAGCAGGCTAACGAAGCGCAGGAAACAGAAAGACTAAGGGAAACGCAGGAAACAGAAAGATTAAGGATTCAATTAGAGTTAGAGCGAGTGAAAATACAAAGGGAGACCACCGATGATGGCAGCTCAGTTTCCAGTGACCCTGCGCGCAGTTATGCCCCCGACCAAAGCTACCAAAATTCGCTGAAGGAACAGATTCGATTGATGCATACATCAGTCGTTTTGAAACGTTTGCTACCAGTCAGGGTTGGCCTTCAGAAGAGTGGGCAGTCATTTTGTCAGCGCTATTGACGGGTAAGGCATTACAGATTTTCACTGCGTTACCAGCAGACCAACAATCTGATTTTGGTGCTGTGAAGGAATCATTGATGAAGGGATTTGACCTCACAGAGGAAGGGTTCAGGAAGAAATTTCGATCAGCTAGATTACAAGCAGGGGAAACGTACACTCAGTTTGGTGCACGTTTAGATCACTATTTGAGAAATGGTTAGAGTTGAGTGGTACGAGAAAGGAGTTCGCTGAATTGAAAGAGCTGGTTATGAAAGAACAGATTTTGTCAGGTTGCAGTCCAGAGTTAACTATACATTTGAAAGAGACAGCCAGAGACAGCAGGGGAGTTGCTAAAGTTAGCAGAGGTGTATAGAGAGGCACGTTTGGGCACTAAGGTGCAGGAGAAACAGGTGCCAGGCACAGGGGAGAAGAGTGCAAGGAGACTAGGGGAGTTTTCTGCAAAGTCTGCAAACCCAGTGGTGGGGCAGAAAGGAGGACAAAGGGACAATAGGTGTTTCATTTGTCACAAGAAGGGACATGTGGCGAGGGATTGTCGCATGAGGTTCCAGAAGGCAGCAGCCTTGCAAGAGGTGGATAAGGGTCGCCAGGGGAAACGACCTGCAGTGGAACTAAAAGGGATCCAGTCTGAAGAGGGTGGAGTGCGGCCTATGGCTAGCACTGGACAGCAGTCAGTGTCAGGAATGGAGGGCACTAGGCTGAGTGGTTCATTACCGGTGGAAGAAGGGTGGATTGGCCAGCAGAGGGTGAAAGTGTTACGAGACACTGGTTGTTCATGTGGTGTAGTACGAACAACGCTGGTCGAGGAAGGGGATTTGACAGGGCAAATCCAGACCTGTACTCTAATCGATGGCACTGTGAGGGAGTTCCCAGTTGCTAAGATAGAAGTACGTACCCCTTACTTCTCAGGCGAGTTGTCTACGCTGGTGATGGAGAAACCCCTTCATGATTTGATCATCGGGAATATTCCAGGTGCAAGGGATCCAGGGGATCCTGAGTTGTTGACTGCTACAGGGGCAGCAGTTCAAACACGGAGCAAGAAGGAGGAAAAGGTTGATAAACCGTTAGTCGTTCCAGCAAGGAAGTCAGGCATAGATGTGTCGCCTGATGAGTTTAGGCAGCGCAGGAACAAGACCCTTCCCTCGTGAAGTCTTGGGAGTTGGCAAGAGGTGGAGAGAAACAGGTGGTTAGAGGAGGTGAGACAGAATTTCTGGTGAAAGGCGGGTTGTT
This sequence comes from Conus ventricosus, assembly GCA_018398815.1. Classification (NCBI taxonomy): domain Eukaryota; kingdom Metazoa; phylum Mollusca; class Gastropoda; order Neogastropoda; family Conidae; genus Conus; species Conus ventricosus. Next base: position 81,728,960 of record CM031611.1, on the reverse strand, counting down.
GTACCGAGTGTTCACCAAGGGGAAGACAGGTAAGGTGACAACTCAGTTAGAGGTACCAGCATGTTATCGTGACACTGTCATGTCAGTGGGTCACGAGTCGCTCATGGCGGGTCATCTCGGCACCAGCAAAACAGCTGACCGAATCTTTGATGATTTTCATTGGCCAGGGGCAATGGCAGACATAAAGCGTTTCTGCATGTCATGTGACGTGTGTCAAAGGTCAGCCACAAGAGGGGTGAAGAGGAAGGCGCCTCTTAAACAGCCTCCTTTAATTGACACACCATTCAGGAGAGTGGCTGTTGATCTGATTGGCCCAATCTCGCCCTGTTCCAAAGGTGGGTACAGGTATGAGACACGTAAGGTTGCAAGGGAAAGTTTGCAGGAGGCTAGGGTCGTTCAGAAGAAGCAATATGACAGGAAGGTGAGGAAGCAATCCCTCAAGGCGGGAGATCAAGTCCTGTTACTGCTTCCCACGGGTCACAACAAGCTGCTGATGCATTGGAAAGGACCATTCACCATCACTGAAAAGGTCGGTCGGGATTACCGAATTGATGTGAATGGGAAACTAAAACTTTTCCATGCGAATTTTCTCCGCAAATATATTCAGCGTGAGACTCAGCACATAGGCGCAGCAGCAATCATTGATGAGGTGAAGGAGACCCAGCAGAAGAAGGGAGATTTTGTTGCCTGAGTTTCCAGGAGAAGAGTCATACAGGGATGTGTCACTGTATGAAGGGCTAGACAGTAGGAGACAGGAGGAAGTTATTGACGGGTTTGGAAGGCGTTGTGAATTTCATGGATGACATTCTGATAGCATCTGAGACATGGGAGGAGCATATGAGGCAGCTAGGAGCAATTTTAGAGAGGTTGAGAAGAGCCAATCTCACAGCCAGACCAACAAAGTGCCAGATTGGTTTTCCAAGCCTGGAGTTCCTAGGTTTTGTTGTCGGAGGCGACACAAAGCAGCCAGAAAAGGGAAAGGTGGAGAAGATGATGAATTCAGAGAGACCAAAGACCAAAACAGAAGTCAGGAGTCTGCTAGGTTTTATTGGTTTCTATAGGGAGTTTGTTCCAAATTTCGCTGCGATCACGAGTCCTCTCAGTGATTTGGTCAAGGCAGGGAAACCGGCAGTGGTCGAGTGGTCAGACGCTGCAGAGCAAGTACTGCAGACAGTGCTAGAACGACTAGGCTCCCATCCCATCTTGAAGCTACCTGATATGTCTAAACCATTTCTGTTGCGTACAGATGCATCAG
>CM031611.1:81720205-81722705 GCA_018398815.1 Conus ventricosus | reverse complement strand
CCTAACGGTTTGGACAGTGGAGATAGAGATCAGCTCACAGAATCAGATCCACAGTGGCTAACGGTTTGGACAGTGGAGATAGAGATCAGCTCACAGAATCAGATCCACAGTGGCTAACGGTTTGGAAGTTGAAGATAGAGATCAGTTCATGGGATCAGATCCCTATCGGCTAACGGTCTGGATAAAGGAGACAGAAATAATATAGCGGAGACAACTCCAGAATAACAACGGTCTAGACAAAGGAGACAGAAATCAGTTTAGAGGGACATTAGATTAACAACCATTCAGACAAAGGAGACAGAAATCAGTTTTTAGATGGACATCAGATGAACAACGATTTAGACAAAGGAAACAGAAATCAGTTTACAGGGACAATCAAGCTTCCTTCGTCTAGCTGCTTGAACGGTGGAGACACAAAGTAGTTCACATGAACAGATCTACATTGTCTTAACAGCGTCAGCTAGGAGACAAGAACCATCTGGCTGGGACAGAGAGTCTTGATTTGGTGTGTCTAGTATTGCTTATCGTTGTTTTAGATATAGTGTCATCAATTGAAAGGTGCTTACCTACCCGTCTTTGCAACACTGATAACGAAGATGAATTACACATCTTATTTTGCTGCCCTCCCCTCAGTGATCTTGGTGTAAAATTCATCCAGACACAATACCACAAGATTCCATGTATTTTTAGATTAACTTTGCTTATGTCAACTAAGTATGAGACCATATATATATATATATATATATATATATATATATATATATATATATATATATATATATATATATATATATAGATCAATATATTTAAGATGCCTAAAACAAATTTTTCAAGTGCTCAACCCCTTGGGGAGCAACGTTAGTTAAAACAAGTAAGAGGAATCTTAAAACTATCTACAAATTTGTTTCGAGCGCGTTGCGCTGTCATCAGGATGGTTTTTGGTTTGCCCACCACCGATGTTATATAGCGTGTGGGCTCCCGTTTGCGGTTGTTTGCACGTGCGGGTTGGCTGCACGTGTTTTTGGGGGCTTTCAGGTTTTTGTTTTGGGTGTGTTCACTAACAACGATTTCCATTTATGCCTGCAGTTGTTTACTATTTCTGTTTTGGTGTTTAAAGTTGCTAAGTGTGGTTTGCATAGTATTAACCATTTTTCAGTTAAACATAGGTTGCACCTTTTTGAAACATTGCTGTATGGTGATGCTCTTTTTATGATTTTCCAGGATATATTGTAGCTTGTTTTTGCGTCTTTAAGTTTCCAGATATATTTGCTCAGTTCTGTTTGGTTTTTATATTTTTCTTTATTAAATGACTGTTTGTGGTTATATATATATATATATATATATATATATATATATATATATATATATATATATACACACACACACACATGACTAACTATTAGTTACACGCACTGAGTTCCCTTGCATTTAACAGTGACTCAGTTGTTCCCCCTGGTACAACTAACAAAATGAAAACCTGAGAGGAGAGAGAGAGAGAGAGAGAGAGAGAGAGAGAGAGGGAGAGACAGAGAGACAGAGACACACAGAGAGAGAGAGAAAGAGAGAGTGAAAAGGGGGGTGGGGGAGCTGTTTTCTTTTAGCATCGACCTGATGATGTCACTCCACTTTGACGTGACTACACAGTCTGTCGTCCTTGAAAAAGAGCAGCCGCTTGAAATATTGGATTATATTTGTTTACATTCCTTGTTTGCCTTTCTACTTCAATTTTCTCTCTCTCTCTCTCTCTCTCTCTCTCTCTCTCTCTCTCTCTCTATATTATATATATATATATATATATATATATATATATATATATATAGAAAAAGAAACACCCGAAGGTGCTGGGGAGGACCCAGAGAAGCACTGTCTTCACCTGCCTTTAGAGCAGTCCTGTACCACCCTTGGAGGCCTGCGCTGTGTTGACGATGGGTACAGGCACGCGCAGGACACTCCATTAAGATATCAAGGGACATAACTGCTCCTGAACAGAGGTAAATTAGACTACAGGATGCAGCTCATAACAGCCTTAAAGTAGCATCCCCATGGGTGTACCAGCCCGTATTTCATGACTGCAGAGCCCACCGGCGAAAAACACCACCCTTCAGCTGCCGAGCACACCCCACAGACGCAACCACCCCTGCCCACGGACAGATGAAGACAGTGCCACTCCAGACACAGCCAAGCTTTCGCCATACGGTCTTATGTGCCCTCAAGAGAGAATCCAAAGTTGTAGTCTTTCCCACTGTCAACAGGACTTTCCCTGTGGTCAGTGGGTCTTTCCTCACCGTCACTGGACCTTTCTCCAGGGTCAGCCTAGTTAAGGCAAAGAAGTAAACAACTGCAGGCATAAATGGAAATCGTTGTTAGTGAACACGTCTAAAACAAAAACCTGAAAGCCCCCAAAAAACACGTGCAGCCAACCCGCACGTGCAAACAACCGCAAACGTGAGCCCACACGCTATATAACAACATATAATTTTCTCTCTCTCTCTCTCTCTCT
>CM031611.1:81702705-81717705 GCA_018398815.1 Conus ventricosus | reverse complement strand
ATGGGCAGTCCGGCGGCGGTGAGCAGTGGAGACAAGACTCATCTTTCCAAGGAGAGCTCCGCGCTGTCGGAGCGGGAGACAACTCGAGCTGTCTTCTTCCGAGCACCTGTCATCAAGTACATGCACGAGCAGGGACGTTAACATATGTACACGCAGAGTCGCACGCTTACAGATTAGCAAACACACAACACACACACACACACACACACACACTCACACACACACACACACACACACACCACACACAAATGCGCCAGTGCTGCGCGGGGTCTGCGCTGTATTGTTCTATCATTATTTCTGTCGTTCCTTAAAACATTCATACACCGAGATATATTCACTATTTAAAAAAAATCTTTCAAGCTTGTATTTGCATTATCAAATACTCAGAAAAGATGGCACTATGACTCGAGCATAGTTGATCACAAGAACCACTACGACAATGGCGATGACAACAAAATCAACAACAATTAAAAAAATAAAACACATGGATAATAAGGGTAGCCAACTTCTTCAACTTCTTCATCATCATCATCATCATCATCATCATCATCATCATCATCATCATCATCTTCTTCTTCTTCTTCTTCTTCTTCTTCTTCTTCTTCTCTCTTCTCTCCTCTCTCCTCCTCCTCTCTCCTCTCCTTCTTCTTCTTCTTCTTCTTCTTCTTCTTCTTCTTCTTCTTCTTCTTCGCCGTCGTCGTCTTCTTCTTTTTCCTCCTCCTCCTCCTTTTTCTCCTCCTCCTCCTCCTCCTCCTCCTCCTCCTTCTTCTTCTTCTTCTCCTTCTCCTTCTTCTTCTCCTTCTTCTTCTTCTTCTTCTTCTCCTTCTCCTTCTTCTTCTTCTTCTTCTTCTCTTAACTCCGTGAAGAATCGCAGGGTGACGCACTGAAGAACTATTCACCCTGTCTGTCCAAGGCCTGGGTCTTCTGCAAATGATTTCCTGTGCATCATCGTCAACTTCATCATCATCATCAAACCCTACAGTTCAACATCTGGCACATCACAGACAAACCACCAAACCCTTCGGGGCTTGAGGTTGACATGAATCCTCATCCCCAGCAAGCTTCTCCAAGGGGGGGAAAAAAAGTTTGTTCATTTTCACAAAGAGACTCAACATGCTAGGGTCTGTAAAGAAGCCAGAGAGACGAACAATGGAAAAGGTATACCCCAAATCACTAGCTCCGACGAAATGTTATGCTTCGGGGGGCTTAACGGCTTTCGTCTCTTCTGAAAACTGACAGCTACTTAAGTGTGGTCTGCAGTGTGCGTGAGCCGTTGAGATTTTAAAGATGCAAAACAGTGGCCGTTGTCATCAGTTTGGCGATGTTTGCAAGTGTGATCAGATTTAAGTGCAGTCATCGTCATTATTATTAGCATTATCATTATATTATCATCATCATCATCATCATCATCATCATCATCATTCATCATTATCATTATTATCATTCGTAGTAGTAGTAGTAGTAGTAGTAGTAGTAGTAGTAGTAGTAGTAGTAGTAGTAGTAGTAGTTGTTGTAGTAGTATTGTTGTTGTTGTTAGTTTTATCATTATTGCTATCGTTGTTGTTGCTGTTGTCGTTATTGCTGTCGTTGTTGTTAATATCACCATCATCATCGTCGTCGTCGTCGTCGTCATCGTCGTCATCATCTCATCTCATCATCATCAGCAGCAGCAGCAGCAGCAGCAGCAGCAGCATTATTATCGTCATCGTCGTCATCGTCATCGTCATCATCATCATCATCATCATCATTGGTTTTGAGAATGATGTAGACAATATAATAAAAGATCATAGTGAACTATTTGACGAAGCAATCAAAGTGATGAACATTGACTGTAGTGATTCAGAAAAAGCTAAAATATTAGCAGGTGTTATTGTAAGGTTAACGTGTCTTGAAGTGTTGCAACGCTTGGGCGAAGAATAAAAGCCTGTTTTACTTACTTTTATTTACATTTATTTTTTTAATTTACGTAAATATTGTGGCTTTAAAAATGACGGCCAAACACGGAGAATCCAAGGTTGGAAAACTATATACGATGGAAGAAACATTTGACAGCAATGAACAATTAAGCAATACGTTTAGTGAAGTAGTCATGGATATTATTAACCCTACAGACGTTCAGGAAAGCGTGACACATGCTATTTCTAAAATACCAGAGTTTCTTCAGATAGAGCCGCCAGTAAAAGTGTTGTTAACCATTCTGATTGATTATGTAACACCTGATGGCAGTAACATAGAAGTCTGGGTTTCAACCAAACAGAAAGAAGTTATTAGCTATCGGGCCTTAATTCTGACTGGAAATTTTAAAGACGCAAAAACAAGCAAACAATATATCCGGGAAAAATCAAAAAAAGGGAGCATCACCATACAGCAATGTTTAAAAAAAGGGCAACCTAAGTTTAATTTTAAAAAGGGTTAATACTATGCAAAAAAAAAAACAAATTTTTTTTTTTTACCCTTTAAAACCCCAAAAACAGAAATAGTAAAAAATTTCAGGAAATAAAGGGAAATCGTTGTTAGTGAACACATCAAAAAAAAAACCTGAAAGCCCCCAAAAAACACGGCACCCAAACCCGCCCGTGCAAAAAACCCGCAAAGGGTAGCCCACACCTATAAAACATCGGGGTGGGAAATCCCCAAAACATCCTGAGGACAGCGCAGCGCGCTCGAAACAAATTTGAAAATTGTCTTTTTAAAACCCTTTAAATTTTAAAAATAAAATATATTATTATAAATAAATATATATATATAAATATATATATAAAATAAATATTAAATAAATATAATATAAAAATATATAATATTTATATATATATAAGCCATGTAAAATTCACAAAGTGCCTGCAGGTAGAAAATTTTGGGGATTTCGAAAGAACATCATATTTCAATGCCCAACCAAGGAGAATCTCTTTTGGTTTTTGGGTTTCCCTTTTATTTGTGAAAAATATCATTGGATTCTTTTCTCTTTGTTCATTAACTGTACTTCCCCCTTCATAAAGGGGCTTAGGCCTTTATCTAAATAACATTTGGAGCCCTTTTAAAATCTTAAAAATCCCCCAAGGACAGATGGGCATTCCGGCGGCGGGGGAGCATGGAGACAAGACCATTTTTCCCCGGACACTCCGCGCTGCCCGGACGGGGGACAACTCGAGCTTTCTTCTTCCGAGAAACCTTCATAAATACATGCACGCAGGGACGTTAACAAATGAACACGCAAGTCCCCCCGCAACAGATTGCAAACCCACCCACACACACACAACACACTAACACACAAAACACACACACACACACACAAATGCGCCAGTGCTGCGCGGGGTTTTTCCTTTTTATTTTTTCTATCTTTATTTCTGTCTTTCCCTTTAAAAACATTCATACCCCGAGATATATTAAACTTTTTAAAAAAAATTTTCAAGTTTGTATTTGAAATTACCCAAAATACCCCAAAAAGAGGGGCACTATGCTCGAGCTTTGGTTGATCACAAGAACCCCTACGCCCCAATGGGATGACAACAAAATCAACAAAAAATTAAAAAAATAAAACACTTTGGAAAAAAAGGGTAGCCAACTTAAACCAAACTTCTTCACCCTCTTTCATAATCATCATCAAAAACATCATCATCATCTCTTCTTCTTCTTCTTCTTCTTCTTCTTTTTCTTCTTCTTCTTCTTTTTTCCTTCTTCTTCTTTTTTCCCCTCCTCCCTCCCCTCCTTCTTCTTCTTTTTTTCTTCTTCTTTTTTCTTCTTCTTTTTCTTCTTCTTCGCCGTCGTCGTCTTTTTCTTTTTTTTTTCCTCCTCCTCCCCCCTTTTTCTCCTCCTCCTCCTCCCCCTCCTCCCCTCCTCCCCCTTTCCCTTCTTTTTCTCCTTCTCCTTCTCCTTCTCCTTCTTCTTCTTCTTCTTCTTCTCCTTCCTCCTTCTTTTTTCCTTCTTTTTCCTTCTTTTAAACCCGTAAAAGAATCGGGGGTGACGCACTGAAAAAAACTATTCACCCTTTTCTGCCCCAAGGCCTGGGTCTTCTGAAAAAGGATTTCCTGTGCACAACGCAACTTCATCATCATCATAAAACCCTACATTCAACATCGGGGCAAAACACAGCCCAAACCCCCCAAAACCCTTGGGGGCGGGATTGACATAATTTCCTAACCCCACAAGCTTCCCCAAAGGGGGGGAAAAAAAAGTTTGTTAAATTTCAAAAGAGCCCAAAACATGCTAGGTCTGAAAAAAAACCAAAGAGACGAACAAGGGAAAAAGGTAACCCCCAAATACAACCCTCCGAGGGAAATTTTTACTGTTTCGGGGGGTTTAACGGCTTTCGTCTCTTCGAAAACGACAGCATTTAAGTGGGTCTGCAGTGGCTGAGCCGTTAAAGTTTTTTAAAGATGCAAAACAGTGGCCGTTGTCATCATTTTTGGCGATGTTTTGCAATTGGGATAAATTTTTAAGTGCGGGTCATCGTCTTTAATTTTTAAAGGCATTATCTTTTATTATCATAAACATCATCACATCATCATCAATCATAAATCATCATCATCATCACTTTAAACATTTTTAATAAAATTCGTAGTAGAAGTAGTTAGTAGTATAGAAGTAGTAGTAGTAGTAGTATAGTATAGTTTTGAAAGTATTTAATGTTTTTGTTTTTTTAGTTTTTACATTTTTGGCTATCTTTTGTTGTTGCTTTTTGTCTTTATTGCTGTCGTTGTTTTTAAAATATCCCCAAATCATCATCGTCGTCGCTTTCCGTCGTCATCGTCGTCATCATTTTCACATCATCACAGCAGCACCGCAGAAAGCAGCAGCATTATTATGGGTCATCGTCGTAAATCGCATGCATCATCATCATCATCATCACTTTGGGTTTTTTTGGGGAATGATGTAAACAATAAAATAAAAGATCATAGTGAACTATTTGACGAAGAAAATCAAAGTATAACATTGACTGTATGATTCAAAAAGCAAAAAAATTAGCGGGTTTTTATTTTAAAGGGTTTTAACGGCCCTTGAAGTGTTGCAACGCCTTGGCGAAGAAAAAAACCCTTTTTAACTTACTTTTTTTTACATTTTTTTTTTTTAATTTACGAAAAAATATTGGGGCCCTTAAAAAATGACGGCCAAAACAGGAAAGAATCCAATTTGGGAAAAACAATATCCGATGGAAAAAAAACATTTGACAGCAATGAACAATTAAGCAATACGTTTAGTGAAGAAAGCAGGGATATTATTAACCCCTACAGACTTTCAGGAAAGCGGGGACACATGCTTTTTTCTAAAAACCAGATTTTTTTTCCCAGATAGAGCCGCCAGTAAAAGTTTTTGTTAAACCCATTTGATTGTTTAGGGTAACACCTGATGGAAATTAACAAAAAATTTCGGGGTTTTTAAACCCAAAACAAAAAAAGAAGTTATTTAGCTATCGCGGCCAAAATTTTTTACTGGCTGTTTAAACATGTTTTACCCCAATTTAACCAGAAAGTGGGGACTTTTTTAAGGGGTTTTTTGGGCGGGTCGAAGGAACAGCCCCAAAAAAATCAATTAAAGCAAAAAGTTCTATCCAATAGTTGGAAATTCTTCCCTTTCCCCCCCCCCAAAAAGAGTTAGATTTAAAACGAGCTTTTAAACAAACATAATTCGACAACTGTTTTTTTATGTGGTGTGTTTTAGCGTTACATCCTGAAAAAAATTAAACCCAAACAGATTTTTCCAATTATGAACAAATACAAAATGGCCTAACTTTGTAACAAAACCCTTTTCCAGAAATATAAAAAACAAATTTCAGTTTGAAAAAGGCAAAAAAACCAATAAACCAAAAAATTTGTTTTACACATGGCCCTTAGAAACCCCAATCTACTCCCTCTAAGGTTTTTCTCCCAATGCTCCCCCCCTTTAGGCTTTTCACTTAAAAAAACATTTTTGACTTGAAAACTGTTTTAAAAGGGGTTTCAAAAAGTCTTTTAAGTTTTAAATTCAGAACAATAACAGACTGTTAGCCAAAAACAACAAAGAAACCAGCTAAAAAAAGAGTTTTAAAAAGAAGATTTTTGGGTTAAAATTTCCCCTACTATAAAAACAGCTGCCAGCCATTAACCGTTGAAAAATTTTTTGTAACGTGAAACCAAACTCCTCACACCCTAAACCCGGGTCTAAGGCTTTTTTAAAAATTTTTACAACAAAAGGGAAAAAGAGCCCATACGTGGTTTATGCGCTTTGAATCAATTTTGCCAAAAGTAAAAGGGCCCAAAACAGCAAGAACAAAAAACAACCCTTATTAACCCACCACAAATTTTGATCTTATCGTTTTTTGTTGTTGGGTTAAAGAGGGGGAAAACACACACACCCAGATTTTTACAGAGGCCCCAACGCAGCTAGAAATTTTTTAGAGAAATTTAAACAACTTTGCAATCATTTAAACCCAATGAACAAACCTTTCAGACATTTTTAAAGACTCCGAAGACCAAGAACTTTATAAATCACTACACACTTTTTGGAAAAGAAAAGCAAAAATTGGGCACACATGAGAGACCACGTCCTTTTACTGGAAAAGTTCAAAAGGGGGCCCGCAAAAACATTTGAAAATCTTCAGTTTAAATTTTTGACCCAAAAAAAAGGGAAAACTGCCTACCCTTCTTTCAAAAACTTAAGAGGCAAACATTCTAAATTTTTTTCATGCAACCCGTGACTTCTAAATAAAGGGGGTTTACCTGCTTTTGGAAACAGTCTTCAGAAAAGTACATACTTTTTACTTTTGGACTTTTTATCCTTTTAATACTCCTCCCCAAAACATCTGATGGCAAGTTTGGATAATTTTGGGCAGGATCCTAAAAACCCTTTCCAAAAACCCTAAACAAAAATTTTTTACCTATTTTGGGTGCGTAAAGGTTTTTCCCCCCCCTTTTGAATACATGAACTCGGGGGAAAAGGTTTGACAAGCCCACCCCACTTCCCCCCCAAAAGGGGCGCTTTCCTTTTCTAGTCTTAGAGGCAAAGACATAACTGACCCTAAAATATGAAAACGCTAAAAAAAAGCCGGGATAGAATTAAACTGTAAAAACAAGGGGGCGACATCACGACATATCAAAATTTTTTAAGTGTTTTTTTTTTGGGCAAAATGTTTTTTTCAAAAATTACATTTTAAACCTGCGAAACAAACAGCTTAGACCCTCACATTACACTCGCCCCACCTTTTTTGGATGCTTTTTTTAAAAAGTCTACAAACATCCAATTGATTTAATTTTTTTATCTCCCCACACTTCAGATGATTGAAGAGGGCTGAGGGGGGGTTTAGAAAAGGCCCCTCACACCCTTAAACGCAAAGCCAACAACAAAATTTAGACGTTTAAAGACCCAAAAAAAAACCGCCCAAAACTATCAAATTTAAAAGCCCGCCAAAAAACTTAAATGGATGGGCCATGATCAGCCGCTTCCACTGAGAAACTTTACAATGAAAAAAGGGGGCTTCATGATTTAATATCGTGTGGGAAATGCTGTCAGAGCTTCCCCCTTTTTGATAATCCAAAGGACTAATTTTGGGAAGTAGATTTGGGAATAACCAAAAATTTTACACGATTTTCCACAACGTTTAAACCCCCTAGCCCCCCCAGAAAGATTAAAGATGAGCCTATCGAAACCGGGCTAAACTTGTGCCTAATTTTAGGCTTTAAAACTAAAATGGGGTCCCCATTAAAACTCCTAAAGTTTTACCTAAAGCACGGACTAAAGCGCCCAGCTTTTCACAGAATAATTCCCCTTGTGATCAAAAACCCTTATGAGGCCATACATCAAAAGAAACTAAAACTTAAACCCAAGCCCCGGACCCCTTCAGACAAAAAAACTTTTTTTAAAACTGATGAAAACCAGCGTTTTGGGGAAAAAACTAGGGAAAATCCCCACAAACGAAAAGATGTAAAATTGGGTTACAAAAGAAAAACAAGCAATTAAAGCGGTCTCAAAACCCTAACTATCAAGACTTTAAAGTTTAACGACACCGGTTTGGGGGCATTATATGAAAAAAAAAGGATGTTAATTTGGGACAACCGGGTTTTAAAAGGGGTTTTTAAACCTAATAGGGGTTGTAAAAGTTATTTTAGAATTTCTGTACAATTTATTTTAAACCACTGAAACCCAAAGAAAGGGATCCCTTTACAAACACTGATATTTTTTATTCTAGACGTCCCAACTAAAGATTTTACAAAGCCCTTAGAAACTGGGGTAAAAAAAAGGAAACCCTGAGGGGGTTAAACGACACATGCGACTATCCGAAAGTCTCGTTTTAACTTCAATTTTGCGAACAAGAAAGTTTTTGGGAAAGATAAGGATAAACCCAAAAAAGGGAACAGTTTATAAAAGAAAATTTTGGGTTTTGCGGTCGAAGATTACAGCGTTGCAACCGACGTTTTAAATTTAAAAAGGCAAAAAGGGCAAAAGTAAAAAAGTTGAAAAAAAAATTTAAAAACCACGACAACTACAACAAGCTCTCTTTGAAAACAAAGTAAATTTTTTTTACAAAAAAGTTAATTTAAACTCTACTCTTCATCAAATAAACCCAACGCAGTTAAAAAGAAATTTACTAGTCCCCTTTAACCCCAAAAAAAAGAACTTTTCGTTCAATCCGAGTTTTCATATGCGAAGGGCATTGGAGAACTTTTAAAAAATTAAAATTTAAAAGATTTGGCTTGTAATAAAATTAAGAACCCAACTGTACTTACTTAAGAACCAAAATAGTACTAAATTAAAACCTAACTATTTCTTTAAAAAGAACTTTAAATATACTTAAAAAAGAACTTATAATTTTTCCTTTCAAATTAAAATTAAAAATACTTTCTAAACTAACCCTTTCCCGTACTTATCCCATTTTTTTATTTTTTCATTAAAAAAAAAATTCCCATAAAAAAGGTCAAAACCGGAGGTTGTTTCTTTTTTTTGCAGAACTGGTTCTTCTTTTTTTAAATGTGGGGGCTTGTTTACTTTGGGTTTCTAGGTTTTGGTGTTAGGGATTTGGGAAAGGGTAAAAACCCACCCCCCCCCAGACTCCCAAAACAAATAAACATCTTATCGTTTTTTATTGGATTGTGTTGGTTTTTAATTGAGGGTTTTTTGTTTTTGGGGAAGTTGGGATTTCTATTTTAACCCAAATTTTTTTTTGCTGATTGGTTTTCCTTTTTTCACGGTTCCAACCGCTAGTCTATGGCCACTGGGAACGTCCAGGACTTTTTTGGGCTTAGTAACACCCACTCACTTGTGGTAAAATTTACTTGTGGTTTCATTCACTTGTGGTACATTCTGCTCCTGCGGGCTGCCCGCACGTCTTTTTCCCTCATTTTTTTTTTTTGCGATTAAATTTAATATGATCAAAAATTTAAAATGAATTTAAAAATAATTAATCCCATGAGAAAAGGGCAAAAACATCGTCCCAAATCGTAATACACGTCAATCAATTCTAGGGACTTTTTTTAAAAACCCGGGTTTTTGTGATAAGTCATATTTTAAATCTTCTTCTGATCAACCGGCGCCATCTTACCTTTCTAACTTTAAAATACGGGTAAATTTATTTTCTGCCCCAATGATCTAAACCCTTTTTGACCCTAGCTTTCTTTGACCTACGTAGTACTTCTCAACGCCCGAAGTAAAACATTGCTGAAACTGTTTAATACTTAAATTCAGTGCCTTTAAAAAAATGTCTAGTATTTCCCCACCCCAAACTAGAGGTAAAAAAATCTTTTTTTATGGCAGTGGTCTGCTGAGTACTCTTGCTCCTCCCCCACTTTAATAATTGTCACAAAACCCCTTTTAAAAAAACAATTTAAAAAAATATAATACTTTTTAAAACCAAGGGTTTTTAAAGCTGGGTTTTAAATTTTGCATGCCCAAACGGTTTGGGGTTAAAAGTTTATTCAACCATTGCAAAAAAGTTTTTAGGAAAAAAAACCGCCCAACAAGGAAAGATAAAAAATTTGCCAAAACTATTTTTCCAAAATTTTTTTAGGGTTTAACAAAAAAAAGAATTAAACTTATTAAAAAAGCACATAGGGCCCTTTTGAATTTTTGATTTTTTAATTAATTTTTTTGTTAATAAAAAGATGAGTGAAAAAAAGATTATCAAAAACATTTTCCCCTCGCGGGAATTAGGGGCCCTTTGTATAGGCTATAGGGGGTTAGCAAAAAAAAATGCTTAAAAAAAAAACCGGCCTTTTACCCAGAAGGTAGACATTTTAGGACGGTTTTTTTAAAGGGTTTTATTTTTAATTAAATGCAGGGTTGCCTCAAAAGACTTTCTTGTTAAAACAGGGGGTTATCCCCAAAAAAAATTTAAACATAGGAAAAAAAATTTATAAGACAATAAATTTTTAAAAGATTCCTGGGTTGGTTCGATGGTTTGGGGGAGCTATTGTTTTTTAATGCTTTTGGGCCTTCCCCTTTTAAGCAATTTTATGTTAAAAATTGCGGTCCGAGAAGAGAGAAAAGTCATAACCAAAGCAATGGAAGATTTAGCCAAGGCAAGAACGCTTTAAAAGAAAAGACGAATTTCTCACTTAGACTTTATTTAAAAAAAAGTTTAAAAGAACCCGGACCATGCAGAGCACACAATTTTCAACGTTGATGACGCAAAGAATGAGGGAAATTTCTTAAATGCAGGAAAAGAAATTTTTAACAACGCCCCCGCCAGAACTGTCTTTACTTTTAAAAAACCAAATTAGGAAAAAGAAGACTGTAGAAATAGTTTTAAATTTCAGTTGGCTTACCTCAGTCAAACTTGTTCTCACTTTCCCTTTTGTAAAAAAAAATGCATTTAAAAAAAAAGGTAAAAAAAATAAATTTTTTCCCAAAAAGGGTTTTTGGAAAAGGGGAAAAACTGCATTGAAAAAAATGATTTAAAACGCTAGAGTACTGAATCCCGTGCGAAAGATTTTCTTTCAAAAAAGGCAATTTTTGGGAAATATATCGGCCGCCCCAAAAAGAAAAAATAAAAACCTAGATTTTTTTTTAACTCAGTTTTCCCAAAAGACACCCCCCAGATTTGGGCTTTCTTAAACTTCCCCATGAAAAAGTTAGAAGAAAAAAATTTTAAATATGCCCTGACAGTTTTTTTGAAAAAGGGTTCAAGATATAAAGAAAGCCCGACCTTTTAAAGGATAAAAGCCAACCCGCTGGGCTGTGGCTTTTAAAAACAAATATACTGCGAGGGCCCCAAATTTTAAAAAAAAGGGATCCTAAAGGGTGGTTTTAAGTTGAAAAAAAGGAAAAAGTTTAAAAAGGGTTTTTGTAAACCCAAATGTTTTTTTAAAAAATCATGTTACATTAAAGTTAAGAAGGAAATCCCAGGCAACCCTCGATCCCAAGCCCTAGAAAAACTTTAATAAAAACCCAAGGGAAAGGCCTGTTTAAACCCATCAATACACAGAGAAAATTTTTTGGGGTAGAGAAACCCCCCCAAAAAAAAAAAAACAGAATTGGGGTTTGGAAATGCCAGCTTCCCCTTTCCCTAACAAGAAGAATTTAAAAACAACAGGGCCCTTAAAAGAGTAAAAGCCCAAACCCAAAAAAAAAAAATTAGCATTACCGAAGATGTGCAGGGGGCCAAAAACTCTTGCCGTTTTTGGGCTAAAAGTAAGATATTTTGGGGCCCTTTGGAAAAAGGGGGAGGGGGATGTTTTGAAATTTAAACCACAGATCCTATAT
Source organism: Conus ventricosus (assembly GCA_018398815.1). Lineage (NCBI taxonomy): Eukaryota > Metazoa > Mollusca > Gastropoda > Neogastropoda > Conidae > Conus > Conus ventricosus. The sequence goes on along the minus strand of CM031611.1, from coordinate 81,706,038 downwards.
GGAGCGTAAACGTATATGAAGGGAAAGAAATTTTAAAACCCCAAACCCCCCCCGGTTAATTAAATTTAAAAAAAACTCCCCCATTTCAAAAGGGAGAACAATTTTAAAACCTTTTTTTAGCTTAGAGCCGAAGCTGTTATCGTTTTCAGAACTTGGGGCAAGAGTTGCCAACAAAATCTGAAATGCGAAAAAATACCTCTTCAAAGAAATTTTTAAACAAACAGCAGATAACTAATAGCAAAAATGATGCGAGTTTTAATGAGGAGACACAATTTTAAAAAAAATTGAAGATTCTCCATTGCCTATCGTGAATTTCCCGGGGGTTAATTCTGCCTAAAAACAATAAGGGGGGAAACCTTTAAAAAACAATTTGCAAAAAATTGGGAGCTAATAGAAAGAAGAAGAAGAAAAAAAAAAAAACTGGGTAATGCAGGGTAATTTAAAAATTTTGGGGGAGAATAAAAGGGGTAGAATACAGCAGAAATAAAAGGATTTAATGAAAGAAAGGGGACTAGGGTTTGAAATGCTGTTACCAACAAAACGCCCCTTTTCTTTACCAAAAAAAGCAAATTAAAGAAACTAAAACAAAATACTTTATGAAAACACAACCCCTAGCTAAAGAATAAGGACCTGTTTTAGAAACAGGGGAATTTCAATAGTTTTTGCCTATTAACGGCTGTTGGATTTTCAATCTCACCTCGTTTATTTCTTTAACAAGGGGGTTTCGGGCCAAAAAGGCCATTGCGCCTCCAAAAAACCCCCGCCTGGTAAAAAATTGGAAATTTGAAAACAATTGCATCATCTAGGCAAACTTAATTTAAAAAAGTTAGCTGCCAAAGCGCTTTTATGCCTGCCCCGGCAAAAAATTTTCAGTGTTGTTTGTTTGGTTTTTTTCTACTATAGGAAAATTTTCTGGTTTTTATTGGGTACCATCTGGGACGTTAGGGGTGCTAGCGCTGGGTAAAAATTTTTTGTGGGAAAAAAAGTATGGGGTAAACCAGTAATTTTAAAAATACAACAAGGGCGTCTTTTTTTGCAGTGTGGCTGTCAGTGGCCCAGGCAGATCAAAGTTTGGGGTGCTTTCTGGGGTGCTTTTTTGGGCTGCTTAATAACGGGTCCCCTTTTCCCTTCCCGGGGTAGTACTTTTTTAAAAAATTGGGGCCCGGGCCTTTTTGGGGTTTTAAAAACCCTTTTTGTGTCCAAATTTTGGGCGTCTCCACTAAGGGGGATTTCATTGTTATAATTCTGTACCATGCCAACTGTAGTTAAAAGGGGCCCGGGGTAGCATGTATAAACCATGGGCCCACAACAAAGCCAAACCCTTTTACCTAGCAAGTGCAAAAAACGTCCCTTTATAAACCTTTGTAAAGCTTTCAGGGAAAACAACAGGGAAAATTTTAAAAGCAAACTCTTAAAACACTAGAAATTGTTTTCCCGGGGATCAAAGCCTTTTGGAAGATCTTTCTATGCTAGACTTAAAATCTGTGCTTGTGCCCTAATAGAACCCCCAAACGTAATTTTCCGAGGAGGGCCTTAAGCCTTGCACCCCGGCATTGTTAGACCTTCCTTTCATCTAAGATAAAAGTTTTCCCCAACATTAGGGGTGTTTTTTTTCTAAAGGATTTCCCCAAACTAAATTGTTTGTTTGGGTTTAAAAAAAGGGGAGGCCCGGCCCGTAGTCATAAAAATTTTATCCTACGTTCCCCCCCCACAAATAAATGTGCCAAACCCCTGATTGCGTCCTAAAAATTTTGGGCCCCAAAATCAGTTGAAGGATTAATTTTAAATTTGTTGCAAATTCTTTCATAAGCCCTTTGGTCCCTTGGGCTTTTTAAAAGGAATTAAAAGCGTTGTGTTAGGGAGGGGTACTTGTAGTTCAGTTTTTGTAATTTGTCTGTACTGGGAATAACCCTGAAAGTTTAAATACTGACCTTACTAAAAGATTGGGATGGTTTAAAAAAGGTTTTTCATATAAACCCCACAGCCCCGTATTGCGCCCGTAAATTTGGCCCAAAATTTTAAATGATTCTGGAAAAAAACCATAGGCGGGATGCCCATGCTGATGGCACCGTCCCTCTTTAATTGGGGGATTTAAATAACCCCGTTAGCGGGTTTTCAATCAAACCCGGGGCCGAAGATTTACTACTGCAAAGGTTTTTAAATTTCTGAAGCCAAAGATTTTGGGGTTTTTTAAAAAGCACCCCAAATCGAAATAGCACTTTGTTATAAATTTTAAAAGGGTTCCCTTTTTTTAAAATTTGTTTTTTTTTTAATTTTATTAAAAAAAATTTCACTAATAACCAAGCAAAAAAGAGCGTGTGTTCTTAACGTACCCAATTTTAATTTGGGGCGGGGTTGTAGGTTTCCCCTTAAAAAAAAATTGGGTTTAAAGTTTTTGGGTTAACATATCAAAAAGCTCAGAATAAGTGGATCAAAATTATAACGAGGGGGGAAAACAAATAACCATGTGCAAAAAAAGCTGATGGTTTTCTAAAAACTTTGCTTTTAAAAAAAAGTACTTTTGGGGAATTTGGATATTGTTAAAAAAAAAACGAAGGGAAACCTCAGAACTACTAAACATTCTCCACTAAAAAAAGAAGAAAAGTAAAACTTTTCCCCAGAGGGCCCACTAAAATCCCTTTGGGTTTTAAAAAAGTATGACAGACCTTATAAAAATTAGTACAAGAAAAGATGTTTACAATTTTTAAGGGAATAAACCCTTTTGATTTTCCCCCGTGAACCCCCCGGGTTTTTTTCATTTAAAAAACAGTTAAAAACAGATCTAATTTTTTAGATGGCTACCGCTAAAAAAAAAAAAAATTCCAAAAAGGGTTTTTCCATCAACTAGGGGGGGTTTTTCGGGTTTTCGATTTTAAACTCAGTTTTGGGAAAAAAAATGAATTTAAAGAATTTAAAAAAAAGGGGCCTTTTAAAATTTATTGGGGTTTAAAAAAAACTAAACCAAAAAGGAGAGCCAGTTTTTTTTTCGATTTATTAATGGTGGGTGGGAAAGGGGGGGAAAAAACAACGTTTAAACCCTTAATTTTTTAAGTCATAGGGGGCTCAATTAGACCCCAGGGGTGATCAGTAAAAGTGGCCAGATGCGAAGAGTTTTTTCAAATTTTTTAAAAATGAATTTTTTTGCCCCCCGGGGAATTTTAAAAATTTTGTTTTTTTCAAAGATCACCAAAATCTTATTTTCACGTAAGTCCCCCATTTTTAAATACCGATTACGTTTTTAAATTTTTTTAGGTTTGCATGTTAAAATTTTTTTTGAAAACAGGTGTTTTAATTTTTTTGGGAAAAAATGCCGAGAAGGACGTGATTTGTTTT
>CM031611.1:81692705-81695205 GCA_018398815.1 Conus ventricosus | reverse complement strand
GAGGGGGGGGAGGGGGGGGGGGAGTTAAAAAAAAAGCCTTGATCTCTGTTCAGGCTGGGGCGCCCGGGTCTTGATTTCGATGGCTTCTTTAACTTCTCTTTTTTGTGAGGAAAGGCTCTGTAGATAAGATCTTGGTTTCTTAGCTGTGGCCTTTTGGCTTGTAGGTGTTTGTGTATGGCAGAAGTAGATCGGTTTTTTTTGGTTTTCCGTAGGGGGGTGAGTGGTTTGGGCTGTCTCCCCAATGTAGGTATGGGTACAGTCTTGACACCCTACCTGGTAAAACCTAACACCCAACCACACCTGCTTGAGGGGGTCCGTTTTGGTCTTTGACATGAGTTCAGTTGCTGGCGTAGGGAGTTGGTGGGTTTGTGAACACTTTGCATCCATGTTGTTGGAAGGTCCGGGCTAGACGCTCCGAGACCCTTTAATGTAAGGGATTCTTTATTGGGCCTCCTTTGTTGTTGTTGTTCATCCGCCCGAGTCGACGAGGAGCACTTCAGTCATCTTAGTAGGGAGGGGGTTTGGGGGGTGGGGGGGGGATGATTTTGTGGACACCGCAGGTGGCTGATCAAGCCAAAAAGTGCACAGAATGTGCGTAACAGCTTGACAGACAAGTGGGAGGCCTGCTCTTGATTGCTTTCCGTCCTTGCCTGTCTCTTTTGATGTGCTGCAACTGTTCTCTCCTTTCTCCACGTAAACTGGCACCTTTGTGGATACAGTAGCGTCACCTAGCTCGATCCATAGCAGTTTTGTTCCCATGTGTCGGGGTTAAATGTTAAACGCTTTCAAGGATTTTTTTGAGAGTGTCTTTGAAGCGTTGTTTTCTGACCTCCATGGGAAACGCACATTTCATTTGCTTCTACACAGGCAAATGACCCAAACCAGTTTGAGTTATTTGGTCAAAGTCATTAAAGGGGTGGCTATTATTTTGATTTCTTCATGTCCGGTTAGTACCAGTCCCATTAGTGCCACAATCAGATGAAGGGATCAGCCCAGCCGAGTATTGATGATATGACAGGGTTTATCGTGAAGTACCCCCTCTCGACGACTTATGTTTAACGTTCAGGGAAAGAATAAAACTCTCCCCTCCCTTTCCCCCCCCCTTTTTTGTCTCTTTCTTTTTTTTTCTTTCTTTCTTTTTGTTGTTGTTGTTTTTTTTTTTGTGTTTAACTCCGGATTATGAAAAATCGTCGGGTGAAAACTACAGTGCTCAGCTGTCGTCATATCTGTGATCAAGCCCTAAAGCCATTTTTATGATCATCCTTGTACCATTCCTGTGATCAGTCCTGTACCATTTTAAAGATCCAGCCTTGTACCATTTCCTGTTATCAACCCCTATTGCCATTTTTATGATCAGCCTTGTACCATTCCTGTGATAAGCCTGTGTCATTTTTATGATCAGCCTTGTACCATCCCCGTGATCATCCAATGCAAATTTTATTATCAGCCTTGTAAACCACCCCTTGTGATCAGTCCTGTGCCATTTTTATGATCAGCCTTGTACCATTCCTTGATCAGGGCCCTTTAAAAACCAGCCTTATAAACCAAACCATCCTCATGATCATCCCTTGATCCAAACTAATGCCATTCTTGATCAACCCCCATGCCATCGCTGTGATGAACCAAAGCCATCTTTTTGGGAATCACCCCCCCATTGCCATCGTGTGATTTAACCAAACCATCTTTGTAATCACCCCCTCCAACCGGGCCTTTCCATTTTTCAATTGGCATCGTGGATGAACCTAAAGCCATCTTTGTAATCACCCTCCATGCCATCGCTGTGATGAACCTAAAAGCCATCTTTGTAATCACCTCCATGCCATCGTGTGATGAACCTAAAGCCATCTTTGTTTAATCACCCTCCATGCCTCGCTGTGATGAACCTAAAGCCATCTTTGTAATCACCCCCCCATGCCTTCCTTTTTATCAGAGGGCCATACAACTCCGCTTCCATTTCCTGGTTTTTATATCCTTCCTCCCAATCGCCCCACCCCCCTGTTTGTGGCTATCACCTGTCGCTTTACTCCCCCCTGATTACGGATGGGTGGAGAGACCCTTTCACAGCGGCACACGTGACTCCCGAAGGATGCGTCCGGTAGTCACAACCAAGGGAGGAGGATTAAGGGGGGGGGGGGGAAGGGGCGGTTACATCACAGTTCGGACGGGTGCAGAAATTTTGAAAGTGAAAATTAACAAGAAAACGTAGAAAGAGTGTTTTGAAGCGTGGTTGGTTGTCTTAAAACAGAACAACAACAACAAAACTGCGCCATATAGCTTTGAAGAAGATGTGGGGGGGGGGGGGGGGGGGGGGGGGGGGGGGTTTGTTTTTAGACGTTTGGGGGGGGAGGTTGAAGGTGGAGTATTTTTTTTTGATTTACATAGTATAGTTTCCGTTGTGAGTTTTTCCCCAAACCTCGCGCAATTTTTAAAATTTGGTTTGGGGGGGGGGGGAAAATGGCGGTAGGCGATTTAAGAAAAAACCCAGTTTCAAAACCCAAAA
>CM031611.1:81685844-81691705 GCA_018398815.1 Conus ventricosus | reverse complement strand
TTTTAATTAAATCCTTGTTTTTTTTGCTGCTTATATAATCTCAAGCCTTTTATTCTCGCCTAAATTTTATCATCTGCATAGCCAGTTTATTTTTTTTTTCTTCTATCTTTCTATAAGCTCACCAAGTTTGTAAATTGTTTGTTAGTTCGCCCCTTATTGTCCTTAGAGCAGCATTAAGCCCCAGGATTTCACGCATAGGCAATGGAGAATCTTCAATTGTTTTTAATTGTGTCTCCTCATTAAAACTCGCATCATTTTCTGCTATTAGTTCATCTGCTGTTGATTTAAATCTTGAAGAGGTATGTTTCGAAATTTCAGATTGTGTTGGCAACTCTTGCCCCAAGTTCTGTAAACGACTAACTGGCTTCGGCTCTAAGCTCTAAAAAGGTTTAATTGTTCTGCCTTAGCAATAGGGAGTTTTCTTAAATAATACACGGGAGGGGTTGTTTTCATAATTCTTTCAACTTCATATACGTCTACGCTCCATATAGGATCTGTGGCTCTAATTCTAACATCGCCCTCTGCCTCTCCAGGAGCACACAAGTATCTTACTTTTAGTCCAAACGGCAAGAGTTTTGAGTCCCTGCACATCTTCAGTAATGCTAATTTTTTTTAATTTGATTGCGTTTACTGGTTTAAGGCCTGTTGCTTTAAATTCTTCATTGTTCATGGCACGTAAGACTGCTGGCAGTCTCCTAACCCATTCTGTGTTGCGTTCTCTATCCATAATTTCTCTGTGATATTGATAGGTAAACAGACGTTCAGCTAGATTCTTATTAAAGTTTTCTACTAGGGCTTGGGATCGATGGTTGCCTGGGATTCCTCTCTTAACTCGTAACTGTAACATGATGTTTTAAAAACAGTTGGTTTACAGAACCTTTAAACTCTTTTCCATCATCAACTTGAACCATCCTAGGATACCTTAATGGGCCTCGCATGTATATTTGTTGTAAAGCCACAGCCACAGCAGTTGAGCTTTTATCCGTTAAAGGCTCAGCGTCTTTATATCTTGAAGCCATTTCAACAACTGTCAGAGCATACTTAAACTTTTTTCTTCTAACTTTATCATGTGGAAGATACAGCAAGTCCATCTGGTGGGTGTCTTTTTGGAACTGAGTTAACAAATCTAGGCCTTATTTTCTTTTTGGGGCAGGCAGATATATTTGCCAAATTGCCTGTTTTGAAAGCCAATCTTTCGCATCTGATTCAGATACTCTAGCAGCTTTACTCAGTTTTTCAATAGCAGTCTTTCCTTTCCAAATAAACTTTAGGAGAATAATATATTTTATCCATATTTTAAATGCATTTTATTTTACACAAGAAAGTGAGCAACAAGATAGACTGAGGTCATGCCAACTGCAATAAAAACTATCTCTACAGTCTTCTGTTCCTCAGATGGTTCATAAAAGTCAGACAGTTCTGGCGGCGGCGATGTTAGAAACTTCTTTCCTGTCACTAAGTAATACTATTCATTGCGTCATCAACGTCTGTAAATGTGTGCTCTGCATGGTCCTTTTTCTCTTAACTTTTTATTAATAAAGTCTAAGTGAGCAATTCGTCTTTTCCCCGTAAGGTCTCTTGCCTTGGCTAAATCTTCATTGCATTGTTATGACGTTCTCTCTCTTCATCGGCCCGCAATTTACTAAACATATAATTGCTTCCAGAGAAGGCCAAAGCATTAATAACAATAGCTCCTCCAACCATCAGAACCAATCCAGACATCTTTTTATAAATTATTGTCTTATGAATTAAATTTCTTTCTATGCATTAATATTTTCTGGGAAAATTTCCCCTGTGTAACAAGAAAGTCTTTTGAGGCAATCCCTGCAGTAATTACAACTATAACCTTAACAACGTCCTCAATGTCTAACCTTCCTAGGTCAGCCGGCTTCATTTTAAGCATGTTTTTTGCTAACACGCTATAGCCTATACTAAGGCCGCTAATTACAGCAGAATGGTAAATCATATTGATAATCTTTTTTTCACTCATCTTTTTATTAACTAAAAAAATAATTAAAATAATCATAATACGAAAGGCTGTCTATGTGCTTTTTAATCAGATAATCTTTTGTTGTTAAAGCAAAAAAATAAGGTTGCAACTAGTTTTGGCGAATCTTCTATCTTTCCCATGTTGGGCGGTTTTATTCCTAACAAACATTTTGCAATGGTTGAATAAACTATAACACCAACGATAGGCACATGCATAATTAACCAGCGTTAAACTCATGGTTTTAAAAGTATTATATTATTTTTTATTGCTTTTTAAAATGGATTGTGACGAATTATTAAAGTGTGAGGAGCAAGCAGCTACTCAGCAGACCACTGCCATAAAGAAAGATTATACTCTCTAGCTGCGTGTGGAAATTACTAGACAGTATTTAGGCACTGAACTAAGTATTGAACAGATTCAGCAACTGTCTACTTCAGACGTTGAGAAGTACTACGCTAGGTACGAAGCACAGCTAGGGTCAAAAATGGTTAGATCAGTGGGGCAGACAATGATTAGCCTATATGCTAAGTTAGTAAGTAAGATGGCGCGGTTGATTCAGAAGAAGATTTAAAATATGACTTATCACAAGATCCGGTTTTAAACAAGTCCCTAGAAATTGCATGTGACGTGTTATTACAGATTTGGGACGATGTTATGCCCATTCATCATGGGATTAATTACTTTTAATCATATTAATTTTGATCATATTAAATTTAATCGCAATAAAAAAAAAATGAGCGAGAAGACGTCGCAGGACAGTCCGCAGGAGCAGAATGTACCACAAGTGAATGTACCACAAGTGAATGTACCACAAGTGAGTAGTGTTACTAAGACTAAAAGTCCTGGACGTGTTGCAGCTGGCCATAGACTAGCGGATTGGAACCGACTGCAAAAAGCAAACCAATCAGCAAACAAAAATTGTTAGATAGTAATACAACATCGCCGCCAACAACAACACAATTAACAACAACACAATCACAATCAAACGATAAGATGTATTATTATGTATTGGGAGCTGGGTGTTGTTGGTGGGTTTTTAGCATACAAATACCTAACACCATACCTAGCAACAAAGTCACAAGCCCCCACAGTAAAAGAAGAAGAACCAGCTTCTGCAAAAAAAAGTACAACCTCCTGCTGTAGACCCATTTTCTATGGAATAGTTTTTTAATGAACTAGATAAGAACTAGATAAGTACAAGTTAAGTTAGTTATAGAAAGTACTTTTTAAGTTAAGTGTAAGTAAATTATAAGTTCTTGTTAAGTACTAGTTAAATTCTTGTTAAGTACTTAGTTAGGTTCTTAAGTAAGTACTAGTTAGGTTCTTAAGTAAGTACTAGTTAGGTTCTTAAGTTAAGTACAAGCCAAATCAGTCAAGTTTTAATCTTTTAAAGTTCTCCAATGCCCTACAGCATATGAAAACTCAGGATTGACGTAAGTTCTCTTGTTATTGTTAGAGACTAGTGATTTCTTATTAACTGCAGTTGTGTTTACTTGATGAAGAGTAGAGCTCAAATTAACATTTTTGTGATAAAATACTTTGTTTTCAAAGAGAGCTTGCTTGTAGTTGTCGTGAGTTATATTTTTTTACAACTTCTTTACTTATGCCCTTAGCCTTCTTCATTACAGACGTCTGGCTAGCAAACGCTGTACATCTTCGACCGCAAACCAACATATTCTTTTATAACTGTTCCATTAAGTTCATCCTTCATCTTTCCAATCACTTTCTTGTTCGCAGTTGAATGTAAAGGCGGACTTTCGGATAGTCGCATGTGTCGTACCACCCATCAGTTCCTTTAGCTACCTCAGTTTCTAAGTCTTTGTAAAAGTCTTCAGTTGGGACGTCTAGAATAAAACTATCAGTGTCTCTGTAAAGGACTCTTGCTTCTGGGTACAGTGGTTTAAAGTAATCGTACAGAAATTCAACATAACTTTGACAACTCTAATACGGTAAAGCGATAAACACCGGCTTGTCCAACTTAACATCCTTTTTCTTCATCATAATGCCAACCAGGCTGTCGTTAAATCTTCTAAAGTCTTGATAGTTAGGTTTAGAGACCAGCTTAATTGCTTGTTTTTCTTTTGTAACTAATTTCACATCTTTACGTTTGTGTGGATTTTTCCATAGTTTTGCCAAAACAGCTGTTGTTCATCAGTTTAAAGAAGTCTTTTTGTCTGAAGCGTCAGTGGCTTGGGTTCTAAGATCAGTATTTCTTCTTGATGTATGGCCTCATAAAGGGCTCTTGATCACAGGTAAATTTTTCTGTGAACAGCTGTCAGCTTTAGTCCGTGCTTTAGGTAAAACTTTAGGAGTCTGTAATGGCACACATATTTAGTTTTATGCCTAAGATTAGGCACAAGTTTAGGCGGTTCGATAGGACTCATCTTTAATCTTTCTGCGGCTAGGGGTAATCGTTGTGGAGATCGTGTAATTCTTTAGGATATTCTAAGTCTACTTCCAAGATTAGTCCTATTGGATTATCAGGAGGAAGCTCTGACAGCATTCCTAACACGATATTAACATCATGAAGCCCTTTTATCATTGTAAAGTTTCTCAGTGGAAGCGGCGACTCATGGCCCATCCATACAGATTGTTGGCGTCTAAGTACATTAGATAGTTGGACGGTTTAGTGGGATCATAATCGTCTAAATACTTGTTGTTGGGTTTGCAGTAAGGATGTGAGGCCATGCTAATACCCCCTCAGCCCATCTTCAATCATCTGAAGTGTGGGTAGATCAGAAATTAAGTCAATCTGGATGTTTGTAGACTTTAAGAAAGCATCCCAAGAAAGGCCTGGGGCAGAGATGTAATGTGATGAGTCTAAGCTGTAATGTTTCATGCATGTAGATATGTAATTCTGAAACACATCTGCCAAAAAACACACGTCAACCATTAGATACTGATCGTGATAGTCGCACATTGTTTGACAGTGTAATTCTATCCAGGCTTTCTGAGCGTATTCATATTCAGAGTCAGTTATGTGTTTGCCTCTAAGACTAGAAAAGAAAGCGCCTTTAGGAGGAAGTGAGTCTTCATCAAACCTTTCCACGAGTTCATGTATTCATAGGGGTAAACACCTTTACGCACTAAAGATAGGTCAAAATATTGTTTAGTTATTGGAAAGTCTTGTAGAGATCCTGCTAATTATCCAAACTTGCCATCAGATGTTGGGCAGAGTCATAAAAGGTTAAACAGTCAAGAGTAAAAGTCATGTACTTTTCTGAAGACTGTGCAATGCAGGTAACCCTCTTATATTCAGAAGTCACTGCTTGCATGATAAATGAGAATCGTAGCCTCTTAAGTTATGAAAGAAGATAGGCAGTTTCCATTTTTTAGGGTCAACCTTAAGCTGAAGATTACAACTGTTGTGCGCGGCCCCTCTGAACTTTCCAGAAATGTGATCGTGGTCTCTCACTGTGTCGCCTAATAATTCTCTGTTACATATCCACAGTGTGTAGATGAGTCATAACGTTCTTGGTCTTCAGGAGTCATAACAATGTCTGAAAGGTTCAGTTCATTGGATAACTGATTGCAAAGTTGTTTCATCTGCTCTAAAAATCTACTAGCTGCGTTGGGCCTCTGTAAATCTCTGGGTGTGTGTGCCCCATCTGACCTAACAACAACAAACGCATAAGAACAGATCTGATGGTGGGTTAATAAGGTTGTTTTTTGTTCTTGCTGTTGTGGGCCGTAGTACTGTGGCAAGATTGATTCAAAGTCAGCATAAACCACGTATGGGCTCATTTGCATTTTGTGTAAATTTTTAAAACTGACCTTAGACCCGGGTTTAGGTGTGAGGAGTTTGGTTTCACAGTCTACAAAACTTTTACAACGAGTTCTATGGCTGGCAGCTGCTTCTATAGTAGGAATT